>JAGVSP010001249.1:0-52740 GCA_022494985.1 Micrasema minimum
TTATTAATGGTCAAAATATCGTACAAAAATGCCATAAAAAGTACAAATTCTAGACATTATTTTCAGGCATTCAGGTTATTAACACGTGTATAATAAATGTGGTCAAACTTACTATAATTATATAATAAGCTGTTATATTATTAAGTTCACCTTTCTTCATGTACGGTTGTGTGTAGTTTCTTTTACACACTTTGTCTCGAGCCCCATTGACAATCTACGGAGACCGCTCGTGAATTGGCCGTTAATAAGTTTCGTTATATTTCTGGCCATTGAAAAACAGGTTTCAAGCGCTGAAATTCTTTCTAACTTAGTCGGCTTGCTGGTTTCTGTTGGTACTTAGTTACTGGGCCGCCCGGGGTTTGGTGGTGCATAATAGTCTTCGGAGAATACGATACACAGACTATAGTGTCCTATACATGAAGAAGGCTGCATCCTAATCAATAACATTCCTCGCAAATACAGGAGAAAGGGGATTTTTTTATCATCTGCTCTGTACCTTCTACTCGCATGATTATATTTCGACGCCTCCTACGTATAATATCGTAACCCACAAAATGCGATTTTGCACGAGGAGCATTTGAAAATATTTTCGTTCATATGCATGTGGTTGTAGATACGACAAAATACGCCCAAAAAAGCCCTTATTATTGGCATAATATTTTTTTTGTTTTTGTAGAATTAAAGATATACTTAGTTAAATACAGACGAAATCCACCAAAAACTCAAAATCGACGATTTGGTGGGGTTACGATATTATACGTAGGAGGCGTCGATTTATTCTGCAGGTAGAGAAGGTTGAACTGTAATGACAGTTAGTTTATGAAATAATATTTGGTTATGAAATGTGCATTTGGTGATGGATCCCCTTATGTACTTTATCGATACAACTACTGTTTCGTGATTCATTGCTGTCAAGGTAACTGGGTGATGTCGATATGAGGTAATATACTCGCTGCAATAGACCTAAGAAAATATAGCGCATTCTGGCTACCATCTGAGCTCTAGTCTCCAACGCCCTGTCAATAATAATTGCTCCAATAAGTATTCTTTCCCCAGATTAATGTTCATCGCTTGTTCGCTCCAAGTTCGCCGTTTGGCGTGTGATCTAGACAATCGAACGATTAATTCCCACGTACCCACATTGGTGCAAGGCGGACGGATCTCGGATCTCGGCTCGTCCTGTCTGCTGCCGGCCAAAATGGCCGCAAGACAAGGCTCCGGCAGAAACAATAGAGTGAAAAAATAGCCGCTCTCTATGTTTACGACCTTTTTCCAACCGTCTTCTCTTTCTCGGAAATATTCCGCGCAGGCACGCTATAAAGTCGGTTACGGCCTTTTTTCGCGGTGACGTCACCGGGAGGACCCAAGGTCGGCGGTCGCCAGTGCCAGTGGTAAAGTATACGCCTCGGTATTTCGCAACGAAACCTTATACACTGTTTTTGTTTCGTTAACCCCTTTGTTAGGAGCTTCGGTCGGCAAACTCCGACACCTTAACGCCACCACGTGTAATTACATTTCTTTAGATATTTGAAGTTTGTTTTATGGTTCCTCCCGCTCCGCCTTGCGCGAATATTATGAGAAGCTTGAGAATGTTCCATTGTCTAAGTTCCTGCACTAACGCTACTGTGCGTTCAGAGTTATTTTACCTCTGACAGCTATGTTATTTTAGTTTTTTTGGACTTCAAAACTACTTAGACAGTTTTGAGATCAGCTAGTTGGCTTAATCCATAGCCCGTCTAAGGCACTGCATTGATACACTAAGGGCCTTTCTTATCACCTCCGTTTAAAACCTGACTATCGCAAATGTCCTACTAAATCGCAGAGTTAAGTTTGAAAATGCATTTCATCACCTCTGATTATCGCAAAAATATTGTAAATCTCATTTAAAACGTGGTTAAAGATAGTCAGAGGTTTGTTCCCCTTTTAAATCACATTTAAATATGGCGTCCCGTTTGTAACAGTTATGACATCTCGACTCAAATTTTTAATGCATTGAAAAACAGTCAAAATGGAAATAATATAATGATAATCCAAATTTTTATGTTGTTTTGGATAAGTATCACATTATAAAAACATAATAAAACTCGATTATAACAAAAATAACGAAATGTCTTAAAACATTTTTGCCGGGTTGGATTTTTACAGTATTTGATAAGTAGTCCGGTAAAATTAGTTTTTTCTATCCCACCCTCATTGTAAAACGCATTTAAAAATGGCGTCGCATTTGATCGTTTGACAACTCGACTCAAATTTTTTATGGGTTGAAAATAGCTTAAAATGGAAATGTTATAATGTTAATACAATATTTTAAATTGTATTGGATTGGTATCATATCAAAAAAACATATTAAACTTGATTCTAGCTTGCCAAAGGAAACATCTTGAAATCATTGACAACACCGCAGGCCGCCGACGCACTGTTGCGGACGAAAGTCCTGACTAGCTAACCGGAGGATAGATTTGTCATAATTTCTGTGGTGAAATCGGTTCGCTGTAAAATATCGTTTAAATGTGGTAGCAAATTACAACCGACATTTAGTTATCGGGTTTTAAAACGGAGGTGATGAAACATCTCCTAAGTGAATTGAATCTTGATCAGTTGTTTCAATACGAAACACAATAGCTGTCAGAGGAACAGAGAGAGAACGCACAGTAACGTGACCCTATCGGATTATGTTTGAACGCCTCTGCCTATTACGAAATTCTCTAGAAAATCGTTTCTTCTATAAACACTTTATAATTTAAGAAAAATTGAAGTTTTTACACAAAACCAGCGTCCCACGCTAATTTATTGGGTATCTAACGATTAGTTCTAATCATTATTATTAACGTGTTGAACATAATACCGTTTTATGACTTACACGTTGAATTTGCGAAACTTTCGGTCTCCCTTGAGAAGAGAAACACGATCTGGTAGAGAAAAGCCGAAAGACAGAGTTACCGTACTTGGATACAAGTTATAACCGTGAACATCTCGGCTGGATATATTCTGATACTGCAGTATTATGTTGAACAATCGCCCTCATTCCTACTCTCCATAGTATCACTATACTCTGGCCATATCTTCATACATGTAAATACATAATATTATACTGTCAGCTCTCGTGTTGAATCAACCAGAACCCGTGTTACGCTGATTTGTTGATTCATTATTATTCATAAAACTATTAGGTAAAAGTACGAAATCTGAATAGAAAACTGTGAGAAATTTAGAATGTACTATGGTATTAAGAGCTTTGCCAATTTCATAACTGAATTTCTAAACTCTCCATTGTTATTTTCGAAAAGATTCATACTTACTAGAAGATTTTTTAAATTACAGATAGGTAATTTTGCGATAATAAATTATGAGATGTAATGAATCATAATGTTGTTTAATCTTAGTTTAGTTTCGTTTTTAATTTATCGATTAACCACCGAGGGTTTTCACATTCTGCCGCTTTGAAGATGCCTTATTCCTTGAATGCACTTGATACTCTTACTTGTCAATAAAAAGTGAAATCAACTTAAGTTTTTTTAAAATCTATTTACAATGTATCCCCATTTATTAGCAATGGAATTTTAGAGAGTCATAACAATATGTACGAAATACATCATCATGTATTTTGTAAGGTACTCCGAGAAAATTTTCAACAGTGAAACGTATTGATTACATACACGTGATTAGATCCTGTATAATCGTGTGATTGATAATTTAAAGCTTTTGATTTATAGTTATTTATCCATGAATTCTATTTATTGGTTTGAAAAACGACACAGAGCTTTCAGATTAGTAATAAATAATTGAAAATCAATTTTTTTTATGCATTGTGATATGTATTTTTGTATTTTAATTAATTAAAATCTTTAATATTCTTATAACACAAATAAATATTTCGATTGAATTAAAAATGTAATTTAATATCGAATCTGGTCGCAGGCTTAAAAGCCTACATTTTTCTTTTACAAATTAGCATACCACATATTACGATTATTGAACCTAGTAACATTTACATAATTATTAACTATTACGAAGTCGATCCAGATTACGAATCTCAGGTGAAGGTCACAGAATTAGAGGCTTTCACTGCTATAGTCTAATTCTACTGATGAGCTGTTTATAACAAAACTGACATAATATGGTTATCATCGTATTTATCTAAATAAATTAGTAACTCATTAATAATTCAAATATGTACTTCTAAGTGTCTTAAAATAATGCACATTCAATCAGGTATTGCAATACTTCCTGATTGTGTATTTATTTTGAAATCATCAAATCTTTAAATAATTGATCGGCCAAGCCAAGACACTAGCAGTAGTTTTGTTTCAAATTTTAATTTGAAAAGCTACAAAATATTATTTTTTTACCCGAAGAGTTTTAGTTAAGCGATTGAATCAATTGTGGCGAGGAGAACGTGGTACTGCCGATTTTGTCCATATCAAGTAGAATCTCGGAATCGATTTAATTTTGGTAAATCGCGATCAATCATTGCCGCATGGTTTGAAATTTAGATCGTATCTACATTGTGTGTTTTTTTCTAAACTATAAATAATTTTTTCGCTGTGTTCCTTTCGAATTGGCGTCTTTTGAAAATTATTTACCTATTGCATATATTCGCCTCTTATTTATTTTATTTTCATCAACCGCACACAACCGTGCTACATATTAAGTTTTAGGTACCTTTGGACAAACCAGTTTTTTGTAATGTTTTTAAACGCTTTTTATAGTTTCTTTTTTAACAATATCCCAGTGTTATATTCACCAATGTTCTATTTTTGTGTTATGCTCTTCCAGAAATTTAAGCCAACCTTCAACTCAATAGACATCGACACCCTGACCCAGTTCTTGGGTTCTTTCTGTTTTCTTTTCAAGGTTAGGTCAAATTAATAAAAATGTACTCCCATACACATCTCCGAGTACTACGCGTCTTTTTTGCTGAATCCTTAAATCGTTAAAATATTAGCTCTATCTTTCAAAAAAACAACATAGTAAGGAAAACATTGTTCAAATATTCTATATCAAAATCCATTTCAGACTACAGACCGCATATTTCCGTCCAATATTTTAATTTCTAGCGAATATTACCGTCAACGTTTTAGCATATATACACTTTTATTTGTAATCGACAGAGAAATGCAAGTAGGTATGATGAACGTTGCTGGTTAGAGTAAAGTTTGCCATTTATGGTAAACTATCGCGATATCATCTTCTTGATAAGCACTTGTTTTCCTGTTGAGCTTTTGGAAAGTGATGGCAAAAGAAAGTTACAAAACAAAAACAGGTTTTCACATTGGCGCATACTGATAATCAAAAGTGTTTTTATCATGTATACGTGTTGAATGTAATTTTTAATACGTCATGTGTACGTATGACATTATTTCTAAGGAATAGTAGTGAAGTATCTATTATCTACAGACAAGAAGTTGAGTAATGTTTATGTAAATTTAGTGCATTTTAATACCGCCATCGCCAGTGCGGATCCGCATGTTCTGTATACAATATATGGCTCTAAATATGCATTATATCTACTAGATCGGTTAGTGTAATTACTTTGTGTCTTGAATCAGCCTATCTCGGTGACGGCTGCGACTTTTCGCTCGTATTCGCTCGTATTTCGTCCCGTCTCGTGTCGTATCGGGAAACTCGCATACTTGCGTGGTGTGGTCATATTATTTGCATGCCGGATGAATGGTATTTACACTGGGGATGTGTGTATTCGTATTTGCGCTCGCTTGTGTGTGTGCCAATTCGTTCCGTGGCCTATCTATCCTCTGACTATCCAACTCACAACTCGCAACATAGGTGACAACCGCCCTGGCTGAGGCTGCTCGCTTCACATTCCTCGCCGACTGCGTGTGCCAGCGTGATGCTGTAATACCTACACACGGGGAAGACTTCAAAATAAGCGCAGATACTCTATAAAACTAGCAATCAATTGGATCTACCATCGATAAAATGCTTTGTATACTACCGCTTAAAGATTATCATTTCGATAACTCGAATAAATGACATCATCCACCCACAATATTTACCATTTTGTAGGTAGGAAATGTTGAATTTTATTTGTTTTCATTAGCCTTTGCCATCTCCCGAAAGGATTTTCGAGAAATGGGAAACATATGATAAGCCATAAATCAGCCGGTTTCACCTTGATCTATTGTCCGTTGACATTTAGAGCGATCAGATAGAATATGAAATGCCTTTCGATACGAGTTGTGGTTACGTGTGATGGGGTAAGTAGGTACCCAAAACTCGAACCTCGTGGGTTGGTCATGTACTAGACTTGACATAGACTGAATAGATTAAGGTAAACGACTATTATTTTGCATCACTATTGTCTCTCATTTTCTCGCCGTGTGCATTACAGAAACCGCTTTTTTTAAAATTAAAAATCGTTTGCAGATGTGCTAATATAATCTTATATTGTCAGCCCCATCTCAATATGGATTTTCTTTCGTTGTATTGGCTAAACAATCGGCTATAATCATTTTCCGATTAATTGCGTCGATAGCCATTTGTAGCCATCTGTGTCCAGATCTCGAGATCTCCATTGTTAGGGGGAGATGGCACTGGCGGACATAATTATGTATAATGCGGTGGAACATCCTACAGGATGACTGGCGGTCCTTTTAAGGGCCTGTCTCCTGGAATAAATAGTTGAATGTCTACAGCGATCTCTGACCCGTGCGCAAATATAAATTTCTACGTCTAGTATATTATACCAAATAGTATCAGTGAGTAGAAATCGCGGTACGATTTTAATTAAATATATTTACAAGTATGCATATTTGTCGGTTTCTCTCGTGCTTTTGTTCCTTGGAATTTCTCCTCTCGACGAGACAATCTCTCGACTATTCGCTTTAGACGACTCCTCTTTCTATTCATATTAATTTGATATCGTATTATAATTTATTATCTCGCATTAACTAGCCAGACTCAGTTTGTGTGATGTATTTTGTAGTTAAGCTTCCCGCGGCGATGTCTAAGAACAGAATACTCGTGGTTCACATCTCCGCATGTTCTCGTTTCTTACGGTAAAACCATTGTAACTCCGGTCATAATATGCTCAACCATTGTAATGTCACCGCATTGGGTAATACATGTACTTACTAAAATACCTAATATACCTACATCTACACAGTCTTCAAATTAAGTATTCACATATCAGATATCTTCCGACAGATTATCAGACCTGCATAGTGATACATATTTATATTTCTTGGATTCTGTTATATATTAATTTATGAAATCATGAATTAAAATACTGTGATTATTTATTAAAGCGGCTTCAGCAGCGGCATTTTCTATCCAAATTCCTGATTATTATTAATTATGAATAACATCGAAACACGATTTCTGATCACCTAGTTAGATGTGAGCAATGCCCGTAAAACTAACTATTCCGCCTTTGTGTGTCGTAATTTTAATATATTATGTTGTGTGTGCCTCTCGATTTAAGCTTATTCTCTGCGTAATCCATACATGATGTTTCTATGAAAGAACCGAAAATAAAGAAAAGTATTCGCAGGGCTCAACCCTTAAGTAAAATTAGTACATAGTTTCCTTTACCTATAGATAATGCAGTACGCACGCTGGTACCTGCTGTATTTAGAATAATCAAGAATTTAATCTTGGATAACCTCTGTTACATAACCTGTAATCTAAGCAAGTGCTGTTTTGGGAAAAGACCCAGTTTTCGAATCTATCTTGTGTCCAATGTTCAATTCATTCAATGAACAATCCGTTTATAAGTATTGAATTAGGTACATAGATTTTATGTAATGTTCCTGTCATTTGAATCGCAATCTCTTCGATTTTCGATATACGCGCGCAAATAAGATCATCATATATTATTATTATGGTCTTGTGACATAATTGAACTTTGAACCTTCGTTGGAATGTATTGCCTCATCTCCTTTTAGGGGAATATCCTTAAAGTTACCTACTGAATTATAAAAACGTCATTTTTTTATCGCTATTAACATTGTCCGCCTCGTGGTGCAGCGGTAGCGCGTTAGGCTGCCATGCATGAGGTCATGGGTTCGATTTCGGATGTGGGTCAACATTAATTAGTTATTTACATGTGATTTTTATATCAATATTTCATGTGTGATACCTTGGACTGATACTAAAGCGTACTGATCATCCTACCTTCGTGTAATAAAATGATCGAGATACACTGCACTTGGTGTATCGATGCAGTGCCCTATGCACTGGTGAGGATAAGAGAAAGTAGTATTAGTAATTAACATTGAATTATCTTGATCAATAAACTGCTTTATTCACTTGTTCAATTATTTTGGCTACGTTAATAAAATACGGATATTCATGTTAAAGTAACCGTTTACATAGATTAGTCTAGAGTCTAGAATACTACAAAAATATATGATAAATCTTCGTAAAATCCTAGTATTGATATCAAGGATATTAATATTAGTGGTTTATTTTTAATGGTTATTTCGATTGTCGTTTCATCCTGTTTTTACTGTTTTAAAAATACGTAATAATATAAATAGATATCATTGAATATGGTGCACAGTGTTTTATGTCATCTTACTGCTTCGTACAAATCGGCATTGCCATCTACTACATCAGTAGATTACACTTATTATTCGGTTCGGTTAATAGTAAGTAAATTAGCGGAGAATACCATGTGGGTAACAAGTTGATTTATGTAAGCTGCACTTATCAATTATACCGTCAAGTTTTCACATTTAGATTCCTAACTATTTTGTTTAGATAATATTATAATATATATCATTGTGCAAGCGTTAATTATAATGTGTTATAAGAATCGCCGTTCATCAAGGATTTATGTATAAAATTTCATTTAATATACTGTAATATAACATGTTGACCACCTTACCAAACACCCAGGCTTGAGAAAAAAATTGATAGAGCATTATTTCAAATAAATTAAAAGACGACGATAAGATGTAATCCCAGCGAGCAGTCAGGCTGTATTCTACGATTCATGTCCTTTTAATTTGTTAAAAGGAGTTTGAAAATTGTATCACACTGTAATAGCCAAATGTATTAATAGCATCGATTACGTAGCACTTTGACGGTTAAATTCTGTTTTGATAAAAACTTCTTCTCATTGTGTCCGTTGGTAGAGTCACCGTTCGAGCTAAACCACCTTTTTGTTGCATTTTTTTCACGACTTTTTCAATAGTTGATTTATCGTTCATCGCCTCTATTTCGTCACAAATTATCGAGTTGTAAATGTATAATGACTTATTACTATCGAAACGTATATTTTAATGGTTTGATAGTAGATAGATAGTATCGTTTACAAAATCATCTCAATCTTAACCGATTTAAATAATCAAATCGTCTAAAATTTCGTCCAAAACACATGTTATACCCAAAACATTAATTCTTATGTTAAAATCAAAAAACGATTTTTTTGGTTCTACGTGATTTTATTATCAAGTTAGTGACAATTGTTTGTAGTGAGGGATAATGCCCTTACAAGGCGAAACAATTGTCACTAACTTGATAATAAAATCACGTAGAACCAAAAAAATAGTTTTTTGATTTTAACATAAGATATCATGGAGTTCTACAAAATAAATGCCATATCAATCAAAACATTAATTGATTTGTCAAAACAAGAATGGTCTTTTTACTACATATTTTGTCAGTTTTTTCAAATATATTGTTTAGGATTTATTCATTTCTTAGTTTAGGCACGTGGCCATGACTAGATATTTTTACAAAACTCAACAAGCTTAGAGTTTGTAGCTTGTTCGAAACGTGATTCTAATTCTAATGTTCAAATTATTTGGTCGTTTTCAATGAAAATTCACTTGAATTAGCAATTTTACCGCTTGCTATGAAAGGTAGACCACTTATATGACTTCCGACACGAGTGTTACATGTTCATTGCCATTTTACATGCGATCAAATTATAACCTCTCATTTATTTTTGCACTTGGATTACTGTAGATTATTTCTATAATATGGTGGACAAGTTGTGTAAGAAACTGTTTACATTAATCTCGTTTTAAAAATGTTTGGCTTGCCTTTATTACATTAAGGAAAATATTAGGACCGTAACAGGTGTCTTTTTTAAACTTCTCTGAAAAGGGGGATCTTGATGCTAACCTGAATATTTTGTATGAACCACATGCCACTCGACCCTAATTTTAGCCAAGCGAAATAGATACTTATTTAAAAGTCTTTTTTTTCATTTTTTAAAGATCATGGCGGACGTTAACTACAGGTTTACAATATTATTCTAAATTAAAAACATTAGTTTTATGGCTAAGATTAAAATTATGATTTAATATTTTTTTTATTCAAAATTTCATTAAATTAAACGTACTTTTAATAATTTGTTATAATAATTTGGTGACAAATTGCCGAATCTAGCTCGGCTTCGGTAATGAGAAAAACTAAAGTACTATACATATTATAAAGAAAGTATGTCAATTAATAAAATGTAACTAACATGCAATGCTAAATTCAATTAATCACAATAATAATTACTGTACCCGTTATGGTAAAGCGTTAGAAGTCTTATAAGACTTTTTACTTTAAATATCATATTTGCATAATATTAGCATTAGTTCTGCTTTGAGACCTGACTTTTATTTATTTATTTTAAATAAAAAATACATTACATGTATTCCCCGTTTTATTCATTTAAACACTAAATGATTACATTTGTTGTTTTTTAAACTGTATATTGGTCATATTTATATTTTGCTAAACAAGTAATAATACATATTAATGGTTTCAATATTGAACTTAAATAATTTAGTGTCAGTAGATCGCCATTATTCAGCTTATTTTACACCTTTATCGTAAAATGACAATATTTTTAGTGAAAACTTTCACATTTCTGAGTAAACCGCTTGTTTTACATTGCGAAATGATTCTAAGCTACAAAATTATTCCGAAATATAGACATAATTAAAATATGTTTTGGTTTATTTAGTGAAGACTACGCACAAGATTTAGCATTTCAAATTGATTACTATAATATTTATATTTGGTCAATATTTACATATTATTCAATTCGCAAGCGGCCGATCTTCGGTATAATAATACGTGTGTTATGTTCGCTATTTTTTACACTATAATAACCTTGTCACAAATAACTCTACTACATTCTTGAAGCAAGCGAAATCTGAAGTAGGTTTTTAATATTATAAACAAAACGTGTACATAATATAAGTGTCTAGTGGCTCCTATTCACTCGGCCTAGGTTGGTCCAATATTGGTAAAAGTATATTTCAAATGTAATTGATTAGAAAAACATCAGTGCGATAGAAAGAAATGGCTGAAAAGTTGGGCCAAGTGAGTGAACAATATGCATAGCATAAGTTTGTAGAAATATCTATAAGATGACGTATCTTCTAAGAATCCGCTGTGCCTAACATACTGTGAAGTAAATACTTTTCGGCGACCACTTTCGATTAATTTCGCTTATCGATTCGCTTTCATAGCGTAGTCCTTTGTATTGTAAATGCGTGTGCAACTCGCCTAATGGCCGCTTCATACTAATATTTACTGTGCTCGTTTTACATTGGCTTCATTGTTTTGCCTTTATAATAGATAATCACGATCGTATTGTGGGCACATTTAATCAATAAAAACAACTAGCCCTGGGGACTATTTAAGGATCATTCCATTTATAAAAGAATTGAAGTTTGACATTTGATGTAAATGCGTTAAATTTATAGATTTTTTAAAAAGAAACATAATATAAGTTCTTATGCGAAACTCAAATATTTCAATTTTACGCTGCTTTCAAATTTCGGCTCTTTGCATTTTCACTTTTCACTAAGTATACACCGAATCTCCGTCCATAGTAATCTGTGTAACTATCTGGTAACTATATCGACGCATTGTCACATTTCGATCATTTTAACGACAGCACTTACTCTAACGCGGTTTTCATTGCAATGCAATAATTCTTCGGATATTGATAGAAATGGGCGTGGTTATCCATCTGAAATAATAGCGCAACATTTTCTTTTCGTGGCATTTTCGTTCTACAGTTCTACAGCAGTAGTGTTCATAGCGCACGGCACTTAATACTTGTAGTAGAATTCTTATTTCCTTCCGGTCATGCATGTCGCCCTTACAATGTTCAAATGGCGTATCAAACAAACCGCCGTTTGACAAATTAAAATTATTATTATTGTTTATTAATCAGAACCGGTCATAAATTTTATCTGTATCTGATGCACATGAATTAAACTTTTTTAAAGCGGTAAAATCCGTATGTATCCAAAGCTATTTTTGGCAAGTTGGAATACGGGATTTCACCCGATTGCGAAAACATAAAAATTTAAACCCCGATGGACCGTATTTTCGAGGGTCGAGTTTGGGAATTCAAAATATTTGCGATCTCTCGGGGGGAGATGTGCAGGCGAGAAAAACAGCAATTTTTCCGCTATTTCCCACAAAAAGCGTGTATGTTTCAGCGTGTTTGCTCATAAAATTACCACAAATCTTGTTTATAATGTATAATTTGCTATATTAAAGATAAAAAAAAAACTGCTTTAGGATAGAACACCATTGACCCTGCTTCATCTGTATTCATGCATCAAACGTGCTAACAGTAGTGATATTGCATAAAGGAAACATGTGTTAAAATTTGAAACTTCGATAATAAATAAATTAATCTTACGAAAAATTGAAATAACATATTCACTATTCACATAAATAATGGCCTTGACTCAGTATTTACGTATTACAAATTTTATTTGATTTGATCTGACCACTATTAAAATAGTTCTTATCATTATTGCATCAATAAGATCAGCACTTGGATCTTGAATTGGTTCATATAAATTTATCGATGAATGCAAATCGATTTTTTCGTTTGAAAAATTTAATGTTTCAACCAAATTTTGAGTAACTTTCGTTTAGGTACGAGTACATATTACTGAACTGGACGATATTAATCTGTAAAAAAAAATTATTTTTAAAGTTAATTAAATTCTTTCGATAAATTTAATGAAGCTCGAGGCCGTATTAAGGTTTTAGGTATTCTTAACAAACAACGGATCTCATGTTTTGATAAAAACTTTTTTTATGCGTTCGATATTACGGATTACGGCATATTTTTTGTGAAACTAACTTGTAATGCTTTTTATGTATCTAAAGGCCATTATGCTCTATTATCTCAATTTTTACGGTCGTTTCGTTTTTTCTTATATTTTTTCTTACTTTTATACGTGAACTCTTTTATATTCACAACCACGTCACTAGGTACTGGAATGTTTTATTTTTAGTTTATTTATTATGACATGTCTTTGGTGCGTTAGCAATACTCATTATTTTGTATTCGTGCAGTGCATGGGATTTGTGCAAAGGGTAAACTTTGCCGTTACAGACTACTAAAAAGATTTGTTTTAAACCTAAAATATAGGTGATTAATTTTATGTATGTACATAATACCTACGTGTTGATAACAATAATTAACTGTTGAATAACACGATTTTATTGTTTAAAATTTTTAAAAAACGGGTACGTACTTATTGCAATTTTTTAAGCCCCTTTCGTTTGCGATTGCTTTTTGTATGTAAAATCGCGATGTTTTATGTAATTTTCACGTCTTTATTTTGCCATAAACACACATTTTATTTACTGCTTCGTTTTGCCCGTCCGATTACTTGTCCTTTTCCTCTTTTTCATATCGCACTATGAATTCCATTCTGCATTATCTAAAAAAGTCAATTTTTCGGAAATAGCAAAAACTGATTTTATTTAAGTTGGATTGGATTTTTTAACATTTAATATTTCGGCGTAAACATGTTTCTTGGGCATAAATGTGGTGATCGATGTAAGCTACAGACAACGCGGTATTCTCAATTCAGTTTCGACCAATTAAGACTTAGTGAAGTATAGTATTCATGGTGCGATATATTGCTAAAAGAAAATCGAAAATTCGAGGCACGTTAGTATTATAATGGCGTACCCGGCCTTAACATTACCATATCATGAATAGCTTCGGATTTAACGAGGATAGAACGCAACTGTTCACGAAATATTTTTATATCTACATGAAAAACTATAATCTAAATGTATAATTTTCTGAAATATTATCAAGTCTTTATTATTTCGGCTTTGAATTGAAGCCATTAAATATATATTTAAACTATATTTTTAGTGTTTGTTTAAACATGTTCATTCTTAAATTATAATAAAATTAGTTCTTATGTCTGTTCATTGCTTCTGTAATATTTTAATTGCTTGCTAGCAGTCTAGACAATTCCATTTTAGGTACCATTAAACAAGGTCATTAGTTATTATGAATGTCTAAATATTTATAGATACTATCGTGGGGGACAGACTTGTCACCACATATTCATTTTTAAATGTGATTAAATATTAATAATTCCTTGCTTCTCCAAAAACAATAATCTGTTTAGTACCAAAGGCTTAGGTTAGATTAGTATTAGTCTAAATAATTAGTTTTCAGGTAAATTATGTAATTGATCAAATTTTTTCCTTTTTTTCTCCTACAAAAATAGCCAATATAAGAATTAGTCATCTATGTACATTTTGTATTCACAAAACATATTATAGTAAGAATCAAGTGAAAACTTTAATAATTATTACATTTTTTGTCTAATGGTCAATTGATTTGAAATATTTTTTGCTAAAATCATTGAACCTGTAGGTACCTAACAAAAAGGTTATAAATTTTAATTTAATTTTTACATAAATATCTAGTACTGATTAGAACTCTTTTAGCGGGAGCCACCCTCCCAAGAATACGAACATTTAAAATACGAGATATTTCTTTTTTTTCCAAATGTTAAATAGTAAATTTTTCCCTTACTATAACAATGTTTGTTGTTTTTACTACAAAACTGTTTTTTAGTAGATTTTTTTTCTAAGTACCTTCGATTTTCAGTGTAAAAAAGGTTGCTAGTATCTTATTTGATGTATGCGTGTTGAAATATGATATCTAATGTGTGTATTTATCTTGTCCTCAGGCTGAGTCCGAAGTGGCCGCCCTCAACCGCCGTATTCAGCTCCTGGAGGAGGACTTGGAGCGCTCGGAGGAGCGCCTGTCCACCGCCACCGCCAAGCTGGCCGAGGCCAGCCAGGCCGCCGACGAGTCGGAACGGTTAGGACAGCTCATTGCCGCTTTTAGCGAGACGTCCGAGATAGAGGGGCTTTGTCCCCCGGCCTGAGAGCCTCTAACCTCCCTCCCCAAAACCAAAAAACCACGGTCAAAGGGCCCCAAATAAGACTCTTGTCATTGCGTGCCATCATTATGGCTGCAAACGGCTGATCTTTATGCAAAGCCACCATCTTTATTTTGCAGCTAAAATGCGAGTGGTGTCGCTTTTGCAATTGGTTTCATTACAACGGTCTCTGTCGAACGTGTCTATCCCATATTGTCGAACGGCGATCAGATTTTCTCTTCTACAGTGATAAATCTGAAATGTAGATTTGCCGGTCAAAATCTCAACAAGACTGCCGAGTTCCATCCATTTATTCAAAAAAATGCAAAAGGAGCTTATTATAGTCTTATCGCAATATATACGTATATATTTTGTAATATTAATTTATATTCCTGAATCGATTGTGATATAGACTCGTATAAATGTGTAGACAAGTTATACTTCGAGATGGTTTTCTTCATAACTCTTGCCAAGACTTTTATATCGCAGTTTACCTTTGATTTGTGTATAACAAATTAGTGCCTATTAATCGCCGAGTCGATGTAAATTTTCGGAAGAGTTTATTTATACATATATTAAATTATACTTCCAGTCTTCCAAAATGTTAAATATATCAATGTTAAATGTAGTGAAATACGTCCTCCAATAGACCTTCCTAGTTGTCTAACGAACATTCAATTTACTATTCCTTTTTTTTCTTATTTAAGAACTTTCTAAAAATAGGTTTTTTCATTATAATTTTCCAATAATAAATATTTTGGATTTTTATTTATTTTTTCTTGATCCTTTGATTTTGCATGAGTTTTTCTAATTGCTTTTGAGTTTGGATCTCGCAAATACCATGTACCATTATGGTAATACCATGTACCATTATGGTAATACCATGTACCATTATGGTAGTACCATGTACCATGATGGTAATACCATGTACCATTATGGTAATTAGTAATTAATAACCCTTACTGTTTATTTTTATTAATTTTATTAGTTTATTTAACTTTCTTTAAAGGAATCCCAAAGTGTCTTAACCCGGTTTTAAATTATTAATTAGTAGAAAGTACTTGAAATTATGCCTTTTTGTTGAGTACTTAATGATAGGCAGTTAAAATATTTATTTGTTTAAATTTAATAATTAGCTTATACCCATTAATATAGAAATACCTCATTGATTTATTCAGTATGCACAATAGTTAGCTAAGTAAAGTCATTAGTTTGACTTAAATATATATAACCCAATTCTTATTTTTAGTGCATATTACTATAGGTCTGTATTTTTTTTAAATTCGTATTGCGAATCTCAATATAATTTGGTATACAAAATAAGCTACCAAATAATATTTACTTCTATAAAGACAAAATTAAATTAGATCTATTAATAATTGTCTGATAGTTTAAAAACGTTTTCAGCGATTAGTTAGGTTTTTAGAGTTAATAGGTTTATATTTATTTGTTTGATCGCTCAATAATATTTTTATAAATATTGATCAATTTTCAAACTAATTTTCTATTCAATATATATATGTTTGACATACATATTGATTAGATTTTGTATATAAAATTGTTAGGCTGTTAGTGTAAATTTGTTAATAACATCAATTTATTGCTGTTGAATATCTTATATTACAATTGACTATTTTAGGTACTCTTTTGTTAGTAATTTTATGAGGCTATTAACTGTAGAATCAATTTCTGGCAGTCATTATTCTCAAAAAATTATAATCTCTCAGCGTTATATCTATTCACATTTCTAAAATATTTCATAGTCGCCTTATCATGTGCCTCACCTTCTGATATAAATGAAGGTTTAGATATAAAAATAATAATATATCCTGTATACTTTGAACTTAGTATTATTATGAAAAATTCATTAAACTTGTATCGTCGTTGACTCACATTTTGAGTATGATTTACTCAAATAAAGGAAAATTTTTAAAAAAAGGCCTTAGGTGATTGAGAATAAAAATAATTAACGTAAAAAAGTTCATGAATTCAGTAAAATTTCACAAATACCAATTCAATCTCATAGTCTATTTTTTTTTCTTTTTAGGTATGTTATTTCCTTCGTCTTTTGTGGCAATAACAATAAAATTATTGTGATTATCAGTATTCCAACTTAGAAAAGGCGTTAATTTTTTATATTACGTATTCAAAATTGTTAGAATGTTCTTTAAAAAAATCTAAAGTCTTCTCTTTTTATCCTAAAATCCTTATCTGATGTATTAGAGATTAATTCCGAGTATGAACTGCTATGAGATTTCCCGTTGTGACATTGTCGTGCACTAATACCGTGATGCGTGTGCGTGTGCTTACTAAACTAATGCGTGTTAACCCAGAATACGGAAGGCGCTGGAGAACAGAACCAACATGGAGGACGACCGAGTGGGAATCCTGGAAACACAACTGTCACAGGCCAAACTCATAGCCGAGGAATCCGACAAAAAATACGAGGAGGTGAATAATACAAAACCTAACCTAACCACACTTCTCTTATATCACATACTGTTAATCTTCGAGGTAACTTTTTAACCCATTAGTGCTCTCTATACCCGATCTGGTACACTTGATTATTTGGCCTTAACCCACTAGGTAACACGATATGTGGTATACTTTGTCCATTATTACTCTCTGCTTAAGAAAATTTACTACCTGTTGCTATTTATGCAAATTTTCTTATACAAGATCTTGGTAAGATTCTTTTTATAATATTTGAGTTTATGACAAATTTTTAATGGATACATTGATTGGACATTTTAGCACAGTGAGTGAATAATATTTTCTGTGTTTCACACCATTGGAATTTCATGACAGAGCTGCATTTTATTGCATTACGCATTTTATATTGAGGTCAGCCTCGTCAAATTTGTTGTATCATCACTTGCATGGTATGCAAAATATTGTGAAAACAGTTGATAATTTTTTTGGTTGATCTTCAAATCTAATTGCTAGCATTTCTCTTTTTTTTTTCTTTATATTATTGTAATTTTTTTATAACATAGACACATAGCTCACACGAACTCTCGATGTCTTCTATTTTGTATAGAGTTCAGAATAGAAAATATTTTCAGTCTCATTTAAATTGGAGGATAAAGAATGAGGAAAAAATACAAGTGGAAATTCCCTAGAGTTCATTTTATGAGATTATCATTGTGAAAAATTAAAAATAGCCTTTAAAATTATACTCAAGTTGCTACCCGCTATTCTGATTACTAGTCAAGAATTTGTTACAGCTCGAATATTATAAATTACATCCATTAGATTTAATAATATATATTATTATTCCCATTCTATATGCTTGTGCATGTGTTGTTTGATATATGTATGTATACACTAAGTTAACAGATTATTTCCAGGTAAAATGTGTGCGTGTGGAGCGGAGCAGCCACAAATATTGATACCCACTATCTTATCACCTTTTATTTATTGGAATTATTATTATTAAGCATTTAAGGTCACATTTTACAGTTTAATCCGATTTTGATGTATCTTACATTAACAACGCCCTTTTATGAAACAGATTTACGCTATGCCTGTCTCTGATTGATTAAAAAATGCAGTTTTACATTTTTTAAATTGGGTTCATTTGGGATGGAATCCATTTTCAGTGGTATCTCATTGTTTCGATTGAATTTTAACTGTAAGATTTTAATAGCTATAAATATTTTTTACACAACTGATCCAGAAAGATGCTTATTTGCAATTTTTTCTCGAGTACAAAAACACCTATCTGAAAAATCTAGATAACTTTTACAAATCAATATCAAAAATTTTACTGCCTTTTTTAAAGGATCTAAATATAAGTATGTATTATCTGTGGCGTAACAGCTAAGTCACTGAACTCACAACATTGCTGGTTAGGTTCCCGGTGAGATCACTAAAATTAAAACTGATTTTTCTGGGTGCTTTTTAATGCTGGGTGGTTACAACAAATAAGTTGGTTTTGTTTAATTCTTTTCAAAAACATTTTAAATGCTCAATAACAATAATGACTCAATCTTGTACGAGAACAATACAATTTCTCCTGTTTAAACTGCATTTGCACATTGCCATTTTCCCGACAGTGCCCGCAAAGTTCTGGAGAACAGGTCCCTGGCTGATGAGGAGCGCATGGACGCCCTGGAGAACCAGCTGAAGGAGGCCAGGTTCCTCGCTGAGGAGGCCGACAAGAAATATGATGAGGTCTTTCTCCTTTCAGAACCCAGTGTCAGCCTGACTAACGATACCCGCCTGATCTTAACGCCCGAATCTTCCCTATAATAACTTTACTTTCACTTTATCATTCTTACCTTAGCTCCTTTACACTCTCGCCAAGTTCTTCACACCAAACACTCGGGGAAGTTGTACAAAGTGACCTCCTACACTCTTTAATTTCCGTCAACTTCGCCAAAGTTTAGAGCTAGCAAACATTTACATTTGTGCAAAATGGAGAGCATTTTCACTACACTTTTTTTTCTTTAGTTTATTCATTTATAGAGCATTAATTTTCTACCAAATGCGTATGAAATGTATTTTCGTCTGATGATATTTTTTTATATTTTTATTTATTTGACTTTTTGTACAAATAGTTGTGTACATTGGCGGGTTTATTGCCCAAATTGGCAATTTCTTCCAACCAACCAATATAAGAACGTAGTGCGGGTATTTATCGTAAGCGCAATAACAGATCTTCAATTTTTTTTTACCTTTTAACATTCTCTTCATCCTCCCCATTAGTACACTATTTTTTCTATTATATTATTTTTCTTAATAAAATAATTCAAATTTCTAAATTAAAATGAATTCTTGTCTAATAAACTGCTGAGATTTAATTATATTGATGCTTAGTTGTTTTTATAAATTGTAGTTTGTACCTACTTGTGTTGTTCAAGAATATTCACAATTTTTTTAAACTGAAATTTTTTGAGGTTATTGAAAATGCCCTAATATTCAGTTTCATCATACAGAATTTGTTTGAAACAGTTGAATCAAATTCTATTACATGACAATTTTTTAAATGTCTCTTAAATGCATACAACACAGTTAACTTAAAGAATAATAGTAATTTTCGTAATGGGACCAATAATATTTACTTATTGTTGCCGAAGACAAATAATGAAAGTTATTATAGATCCCTAAATGGTCTGTTGGAATACCTTAATAATTGTTATTGATTATTATGCCTCATTGTTGTAGCAATCAATGTATCATGTTCTGAATTGAAAATGCAAATTGGCGCATTATGTTTTCTCTAGATAGAATGTGCAACACCTGAAAACAATTTCAATTTCAATCTGATCAGTCTTCTAAGGCCTGAAACATGAATATTTTGTTGGATAATGGTACAACACAATAATAAAGAAATATTCTAGTTTCGTTTTCTGATGTTGGCACCATCTTTTAAAATGTTTTCTGCATTTTTTTTTCTGTGAATTTACAACTCCCAAATTAATACACATAAAAACATCTGTTTTCTTAAACTGTATCTCAAAACATGCTTCCCTGTCTTAAATTAAGTATGAAACTTAATATAAACTTTATCACAATTACATTAAAATGACATCCATTAACCTCTGATAAAATTAACAAGTTTTATTGTGTTTTTTTTTTTTATTAAATAAAAATTCTAACTTCCTAATCCATAGTTTTACACACCTGTACTAACTTATTTAGGCTTTATATTTTTGGCATAACAATATGAATGTATTATCTCTTAGTGAAAATATTATATCATTGGTCAGAGATAACAGCAATACAATTAACTTGTCTTAAAACTTTATTTTATCTTCTCACAATGAGCATTTCAAATCACATCACCAAGAATCGTAATCTGATTAACCTTATTGAAAATTTTCTATTAAAATAATTTTATCCAACAATTTTCTAATAATGCACCTTTTTGCTACGATCCGTGTTTACTCAACGAACCTTATCACCTTGTTTTAATAGAGCATGAATGTTAATTGTTAACAATAAAATTGTACGGATTTTTTTTCTATAGTTCAATAGGATTTGTTGAATAAAACTTGATATTTGATCCCGAGCAATAATTCCGACAATAATTCAATAAATAGTACGATTTTTATTTCAACATGAAGTAGCTATCTAATGTGACTCACAGATTGTGATAAAATCAAAATTATTTAAATCTATAAATCTGAGCATTTTACACAAACAACCATAAAGAAAGTCGTTTGATAAAACTAGGCACTCTTAGAGCGATTTTTCACAGATAGCCCTCTAAAATTTAAATTTATATGTATTATTATCACTCTTTCTTTTTTTTCCCTGCATAATCCCTGTATTTATTTTCCTTTACTTGTATTCCCGATACTAAGTTTCATATACCCCCAGGTTGCCCGTAAGCTGGCCATGGTTGAAGCCGACTTGGAACGTGCTGAGGAGCGTGCCGATGCTGGAGAATCGTATGTCTTAATTCTTGGAACTGTGTGATCCTTCATGTGTAGCTTGTTGATATTATCAAACTCCATTTTTTTAATCTTTCATGCTATGAGAAGAATGTGTTGATTTTACTTAAATTGCACTCATGCTAATTTTTTTTACTGATTGTACACAGATTTTAACGTGATTGCAACCTTTGCAGATCTATTGTAATGAGTCTTCTTAAGTTAATTCTGACCCTTGAAATCTAGATCTTCAGAGAACCAAGTTACTAAGTGGACAGTGAAGGGTTTTACATAAATATGTTACCATATTTCTTCCTCCAAGACTAGGTCTCAATCAAATAGTATTATCTTGATTTTGCTTCTAATTTTCATTGGCATTCAAAAAAATTTAAAATCAGTTTAATTTAAAAAATACATAATCAGTAATAAAAAAAATGGCACAGAAACTAAAAGGCTCAAATCAATGACATTTTTCTCATTATTTTC
The DNA here is from genome assembly GCA_022494985.1 of Micrasema minimum. Taxonomy (NCBI): domain Eukaryota; kingdom Metazoa; phylum Arthropoda; class Insecta; order Trichoptera; family Brachycentridae; genus Micrasema; species Micrasema minimum. The sequence goes on from JAGVSP010001249.1 coordinate 22,007, forward strand.
CATTTTTATTATTCTGCTTGATTGTTGTTTTGTATTTTGAAATTTTCAGTAGTAACAAATTCCTTTACAGAAATTGGAGATGGAGCGGATGCTGACACCTGTGCATGATTTTGTTTAATTTTACGCTTAACTACTGCTATTTATTTACCCAATTGAAATTATTGATATGTTTTATGATTTGAATTGGCTCAATCCACCATTTCAATACTTTTTTGGCTTTTAAGTGTTACTTTTTAGTTTTTCAAACAAGTCTATTAGACGAAGTTACCACATCAAGGTTTTTTATTTTTTACTTAACACAACAAATCATAACTTTATTCAAGTTTACCATTTTACAAATTTACTATCACCAAGTATTTAGATTCGTAGAAACTGAAATTTATTTTTTTTATTTTTATCAACATTGTACCGTAATCTTGATATTGATTGTATTTTTCTTAGATCTTAATTTGATTAAAAAAAAGACATTTCATAATTTTAATTCCTATTTAAATATACGACAGTGGAAAGGAAAAAATTACCAAACGACATAATATATGCAAAGGAAAATAATACTAAGCGACATAATATTATTATAAGAAAATTATGTTGCTTTGTATCGTTTTTCTTTGCACATTATGTCTCTTGGTAGCTTTTTCTTTTCCACTGTCAATATGAAGAATTTTCACAAACAGATATTTCTTTTGATCACTTTTTTTTTATTGCTTTTTAAAACATTAAAATGATCAATATCGCTGCCTGTTTTGGTTGATTTCTTTTACTAGGCTTGTTTGTCTTTGACTGTAATAATTAGTGTCGGAATGGCGTAGTTTGCTAATTGCACGGAGTTTTATTTTTTGTGTGCGCCGTCACACCCCAGGTGGCTCGCAAGCTTGTCATGATGGAGCAAGACCTGGAGAGAGCAGAGGAGAGGGCTGAACACTCGGAAAGGTGAGTCAAGTCACCCGACAATCGCTCGGCTCGGCTCACAGCTTCTACTACCCACTTATCTTGCTAAGAAAATCTCACACTGAAATTGAACCAGTCACCAGTCCAAGTCTTTACGGTGTGAAGAATTTGACATTGAGTCATTATGCCGTTAGTTGGTTTGATGAAAAGCCGATATACCCTCACTACTCTTATACATAAAGATATGTTTATTGATTGTTGTTTATTTTATTGTTTTTACGCCCATAGGGCTTTTTACATAAACATTTTTAAATTATTACACAGTAGGTAGCTATTTATTACCGCCAGAGATGGCATGCAGACACTGTTCCCTAAAATGCACTAGATTTGTGTTAAAAACATCAATTTTGTTAGTATACTTGTTAGCCAGTGCGTGCATTCTTCGTATCGGTGAGTTAGCACTGTAATTGGTCGATGATTGGCTACAGTAAAATAGTGCATTACCATGGGTAACTCGACCAGGTACTCGTATACTAATTAAATTTGTTAGTTGACAACAATCAAACATAGATTTTAATAATTTGAACAGAAAGAGCAAATCATTTAATATTCTTCTATTTTCTAGTGTTTGTATATTCAAAAAGTTATCATTTATGTTTACAATGGGAATGTTCAATTTAAAATTAATAAAGCGCAAAAATGTTGTAATTAAAGAGTAAAAATATACCATGATATTTTAAATAATTTCAATAATAATATGATTTTTATTCAACGTAAATCAGTTGCTAAATAATATCAACATTACTGTCTTTGATTCTATACAAATTTTCGTGAACCCACCTAGTATTTATTTCACTGAACGAAAATAGTTCCAAGTAAAAATATGATAATTTTTTTGTCGTAAAGTTTGCGGTGGGTTATTTTGAGTTATCTGTTTATTTTCAAGTACCGTTCCTTCGATAATTTACTGAGAAGTGTCATAATTTAATACTGATATAGCGCTTTGGTTGATATGTTATATTTATTTTTCAGCAAAATTGTGGAGCTTGAGGAAGAACTCCGCGTAGTAGGCAACAACCTTAAATCCCTTGAAGTTTCAGAAGAAAAGGTAAAGTTTGAATTTTCTTTTATCTTTGATAATATTAAGTTTTATTGTAATATTATTTTTAGATATTACAAAACAAAATTATCCTTACTTTTAAAAGAATATATGTTTCAAATTTATTAAAAAATTATCTAATACATATGAAAATTTAAAATCATATTTATGTATTGTAGACTGAATATCGAATGATAACAACCAAGCAAATCATTGGTTCATTTTTATAAAATATATGGCAACTCAAAAACGTTAATTACATATTGCCTTTGTTGATTTTTTATTCAGAATTTTTTTGTGTTTTTCAATACAATTAAAAAATTTCAGATACATTAATTTGCCTTTCATTAAAATTATGATTATTTCAGAGTATATTATCATAATATTATTACTGAGTCCTTATTTTAATTTTAATAAAACTAAAAAAAAAATACTATTGTATGTATTGACATAAACATTTAATTTTTTCTATCAAGTTGAACAAGAATATTTTTTAAAAATACTTATGATTATATAATAGTTTTAAGGCGAATTTATTTTTGTTAATGAGATGGGGTCAATCTTTAAGGGTCTCTTTTATTAAGTTATGTTATTATGGACACACAGGCCAACCAGCGTGAGGAGGAGTACAAAAACCAAATCAAGACCCTGACCACCCGCCTAAAGGAGGTCTGTGGACTGGACCCCGCCTCCGCCCCTGTTTTACATTACCCCCCCCTAACTGCCTGAGACCCCCATAATTCTAAATCCAGTTTTCAGTGTTGTCTTTTCATAATCCCTAGATAACCGAACGAGCTGATTTGCTGTTGTTTTCAACTAATCCGTCGATAGCTGTTGTTTTATTTTTTTGTTCCGAAATCCCCTATTAACATAATAATTACAATTTTTTTCTAGTTGATTAACTCGCCATCAACTAATGGTAAAACTGGTGTTTCAATTTGCTAGCTATGAATTATCAACAGTCCACTTAATAGAGGTTATAACATTCAAATACAGGTTCGACCCCCGTGTGTTTTACATTATAGTAATATTATATCAGTTATCCTGAATTAAACTTTACAATTTTTGAATTGATTTAAGATTTTGATAATTCAGCAACGTATTGCGGTAATATAAAGTGGAAATAACATAGAACATAGTTTTGACCAGTAGTCGTTGGCCTGTTGATTAGTAATATTGTTGTTTAACCCTGTTGCCCTTATCTGAAGTTTGATTTAACCATTGCACTTGTTTGGCTGGCGCGGCTTACCATCTCCAGGCGACACAAAGAGAAGAAACGTACGAAGGCCAAGTTAAAGTATTGGACAGACAACTGAAAGAGGTAAATTGGAAGAGACTGTTGCTACCCAGCAGAACATAGCGAGTTTAGCTTCACCCAGATTAGATGCTGTCACCCCCTTATCGTTTGTCGTATATTCCTCGTCTCCCGATATCCTCCTCCTTTGTCGGTGCTAGTGTTTTTTCCAGGTTTGTGGCCATAGCGGGTGTATATCTTCCATACCTTCTGTACTCTATAGTGCTCTCATCGTTGGCTCCCATGTGATTTCCCAACTTTTGGTCATTTAAACAATGCTGATAATTTATTAATAAAACACCGCACAATGATTGCACTGTCATTTTGCATTTAACGCAACCGACGCAACACGTTAAACTGATCATGATTTTTTAAATTGTCAAAAGTTGAATGTAAATACATGTCCTATCCTTGGTACTTCAAACATACAGCGACCGGGACAAAAATACAGCGCGTAGAATGATTATAACATTGGTTGTGAAACTCTGGCTGTTGGGCTGAATTCTGCCCCGTTTCGCCGTACGTTTGGTGTACAGACCTATAGAAGTGTAGCGCGATGTCCCACGCCACTGTACCTATCCTGTAGTAACACTCGGCATTGTCTGCCGTTTCTTCTTGTTGTCGGTCCCCAGGCGACTGCCACACGCGAGCACACAGAGGATAAGATACAAAAGATTAACGATAAACTCAGTACTGTAAGTCTCATCCAGTATATAAGACATCTATTGCAATAATCACTCACCACTCATTTCCTTTTGCCTTATGCATTGCACGTTTTCTATTCCAAATGGGGTTATTCACTCCCACCATTTGAATTTACACTTATCAGAGCCTAAACCGCAGTAAAAGCAAAGACCCTTCCGGTTCAACTTGACCAAGAGGGCCTGTGGCATTGGCAATACAGGGAATTTCGCGAACACAAGCCCTGTGGGTACAGTTAAACCAATTATATATTTACTCTTACTTTGGTTTATGTTCTGCATAGTAGTAATGTCTAAAAAGGTGTCCATTAAATTTCTCCATAGCATCTTAAACTCAAGTGGACATCAATTACCTCGAATCAGCTCAAGTGTTTGGATTCGAATTCCAACAATATCTGATGAACCAGCTTAATCTAATCAATATATTACAATGCATGCCAGAAGTACACAAAATAAAATGATTATAATCCTTTATAAAATAAAATTACTTGCAATATTCTACATCAATACTTCCATGAATATTTTTGATAAGTTTCATTTTTCATTATTCAAACATCTTTATAAATCTAAATCTCTTTGGTGACAGGATATTATTTTTATTGTATGTTAGAAAGAATTTTGGTATTCGGGTTATAAAAATATTTTTTAATAGTAAATTGGTGGTTAGCTCTGAAAATATAAATAAATATTATCCTGCTGAAAATTAATGAGGCTTTGCTTTTTCACTACAGTAATACATCAAATTACTTGCCTTGTTTACTAAATACGAATAAAAATTCTCGGTGGTTTTATTTACAAATGCATTTGGTTTTGCCACTCAACATTTGTAACCTGAGTACCAAAATGTTTGTATGTAGATATTCCTTCGTAGTCAAAACTCTCCCTTGCATCACATTACAACTCGCTTTGGTCTGCTAATATTTACTAGATTTATTTAGAAAATAATATTATTCTCACGACGACACAAGTATAGAAAGAACTGCGATGGGTGGAGGTGATATAAAGGTAAAATGAGTGTTGTGTGCTTGTGTTGTTTATGAATCATCCTGAATATTGTTTTTTCCAAAAATCATTTCTTAATAATTCTTTTATGATAATTTTCTTGTTTTAATATATCAATATTATTCCTAAATTAGAGTCATTTCTGTTTCATTTATCTCTTTAAAATGAAAAATGGCTTTTGGCAAAAGAAATATCGGGTAAACAGTGAATAAAGAAAATATAAAATTTTTATTCAATTTATGAAATATGTGGTTCGATGCCCATAAAAATGTTTGGCTTTTTAAAAGATTTTAGAATGGCATGAAATTTAACATTAACACTTGATTAAGATCTATTAAATCATCACTTATTATCGAAATTCTAATAAATGATAAGTCCTATATAAGAATAACTTCAATAACATTCTTCTTATTGATAATTCTTACAAGTAACTTGTAGTAAGGTATCTGAATTCCATATTTTAAAAAGTAATGTAATAGGTACTCAAGATAAAGAACTATGATGATCATTTACAAATCTACTTAAGTATCATTAATAAAATAATGAATTTTGTATAATAGGGTTCTTCCTGATAGCACGAAAACGTTATAAATATTTAATTTTTACAACTCCAATGATCAAAAAATTTAGTTTTCATTTATAAATTTATGTTTTAAAAACACGAAAATACTAAGATTTTTAACGCCCGTTATTGGCTAACGACTCATACTCGTCCACCGTGAAAGGCGTGAAATTCATTCCTTAGTGAGCGCCTATATTGCTGTGACGTCACACCGCATGCGCGCCAAATGGAGGATTTTGTGAGTGATTTGAAAAAGCTCTATTTCAAACCGCGCTAGAAAATTCATGACATCGTAAAAATAAAAAAAATTCCCTTGATATTGTAATTTTTCAATCAATATTTTTAATAATAAAAAAAAAAATCGGGAAGAACCTAATTGATGGTAAAATGCACTCATCCAATATATTTCCATCCAGGCTGAAGCTCGTGCTGAGTTCGCTGAGCGCTCAGTCCAGAAACTACAGAAGGAAGTTGACAGGCTTGAAGGTAATGTTTTTACTACATTTAAACCACAAATATTTAGATTTATAATAAAACGCACCTCTCTAATTATTTTTCACATTTTAAAATTATTATTTTATAAATTGCTGTATATCAAAAACAGTTTTATTTGTCAAAAAATGTTTATTTTTAGAATCTTGATAATTAAGTAAATTTATCAGCATTCTTTACTTTTTCATTTTAAAAAACGAGAGGTCGCGCCAGATTTTTTGCTATAAAATAACTTTAAAGCTATGAATTTTTTAGTATAGTTTATTATAGCAAACCCCTTCTGTAAATTATTAATTCTGGGGTGTAGTATAAAAAAGAAATATTCTTTATTTTACATGTGTGTTTAGTTTATTAGTATTAATTAAAATAGTATAACTTTTTAAAATGCTATAACAATGTTAATGCTTTTCTTAACTCGGAAACAACGAAAACACATGACACACCGAATGCGAGTGACTTCAAACTCCCATGTGGATAACACAATTTCGAATAATGTTAACAACCATTGTTTTTAGCTATTTGCAGTTTTATTTTAATTTGCATGTAGATGTTGTTTTTCTATAAATTGATTACATTTTATTTTTTCAATCACTCGACATAATTATTATTTGAGAATAAATAATAATTGTACAAAGAGGGAGTGATTAAAGTAAAGTTTCTGACTCTTGTTTTGCTTGTTTGTTGTGTTTGCTTTTGTCTAACATGACCCAAACCATTTCAGACGATATCGTAGCGGAACGTGAAAAGAATAAATTGCTTCAGGAGGAAATGGAAGCTACCCTTCACGACATTCAGAATATGTGAAAGCACAGAGAATTTCTTCTTACATTAAGTTATTTCTTCCGGATACAAATTATTCTAGAAAACATATTACGCAGATGGAGAGCGAAGTCCAGCTTGAGTTCCACCGAGAGCTATGCACAATAATAGTTATATCTTGCGATATATTTGCTCGCGTTTCTGTCTAATTCTACTGAAAGCACAATGAAAACTCATTCCAAATTATATTTATTATTTTTATATTTAAAATCTCTTCTAAATGACTGCTTATTCGAACTCTGTCTTTAGTGGAGATATCGCCATAATTTTAAGTCGAAACAAGTTGAAAAATAAGATGAATTTTTATTTTCATATTTACTATATAGTATTAGACGCAATTTACAGCCACAATAGGAAATAGATTATCAGCCTCAGTAACATTCCCTTATTTGTATAATAATTTGCACTGAAGTGTTGTTTGGAGCATGAATGTATTTTTATTACTGTTTGGATTGTTATTCTGTTAAAATTTCTTTTAGTTGTTCACCGCTTTTTTGTAGGCAAGCGACTCTCTAGATCCGACAGCTTACAAAAAGTGTATTATAATTTGTTGAAACTCACATCACTGCCAGTAGATTACTGTATAATGTGTATATTGTATTTCTGGCAAAATGTTCACTATCCACTCTTGGAGCTCAACCGTAGACTTTACAGTGGAACATTCCAGATTTTAATTAGAATTGAGTATTTCTTCCCTCAAATATGCTTCGTAAAATGTCGAAAGAGTACATTATAAATATTAGTATTTAATGTTCTTATAATATATAATTATGTTGAAATTGACATCAGTTCATTAGAAAAGGCTGACAACTTCGTTTAAATATTATTCGTATCAATTGAGAATAAAATTTTCAAAATAAATTGAGATATAAATTTATATGTGACGATTAAAATATTCACTTAATTCTTTGAAAGTTGTAAAAAATTATCAAAAATCATGTTGTATTTAAGCAATAAAATAGCTTTTTTACCAATTATATTCTAGTACCTACTAAAGAAGGAATATGTATTATTTTTGAAGTCGCAATCGCATTCTTTTATAAATTTGCTAGATTTTTTGGATTAAATATAATAGATAATGTAGAACTTAAATATGTGTGTTTATAAAATATATTATAATATTTTTTTTATTTAGTTTTTGTGTGTTGTTTTCTTTTCAACCCAAATAACATTTGGTTTTTTTCATTATAAACTGTTCCAATTCTCGGTCAATAATTTTTATTTCATAATAATTTATCTGTTTGGAACATTGAGAGATGACAGTTAATAATGACAAAAGCACAATGTATAATACCCCAAAATAAAACACTACTGAACTGAAACAAGAGTGTTGTGTTGTTAGCATGATTGTAGCTGTTTTGTTGCATATAATCATAATAATATAATTACCGCTCATACCAAACATTATTAATAAAGAGGAAAGGTAAGTAAGTAGCTTTATGCTCAATAAAAACTTGTTGAATTTTTTTTTTTCTAAATAAAGTCCCATCACATAGACAATGACTCGTTTTGCCCATAGACAATGACTCGTTTTGGAAGGAGCTTGCTTGGTGGTATTTAGCGGTTCTCGGCTTGGAAATAATTCCAGCATTTTATTTTTAGGTTGTAGAGAACAATTATTCTTCTCCAAAACATTAGCTTGTAGAATTTGATATACATACTTACGTAATTGGGTATACTTAAGAGATTTGATGATAAAGTGTTTGATAAATGATTATTAATATTTTTATACAAAATCACTTTAATTGTTATTCAAAAACAGTACGGGTACAAATTAGATTTAGAAATAGGGATTCTTATTTACGCAAGCTAAAAGATTAATAGATAAAGGTGATAAGTTTCCCACTAAAACTATATTGCATGCTGCTTATTTTTGTTTGAATTTATTTTTATGTATTTGTAATTTATATGCATTTATGTATAAGTGGATTTTATCAGTACGTTTATTTATTTTCGCTATTATATTTATGTATATAATATATATTTCTGGCTGGCGCCAAATCAGAAAAATATCACTTGTAAATTAGAACCTCATTTTCATAAATCCCTTTCCTTCCCTTTTTTACAAGGTATTCATTTGAAATGTTGGCTTATTGAAATATCGCTGAAATTAAAAAAGAACAGAGACAGTCAATAATTGGCATAGATTTATGCATATTTTACAGGGGAATAAAAAAAAAAAAACGTTTGCCTTATGTTTTGCTATCAATGATTCTTAGTAGCATTACTTTTACTCTAAAAAGAATTAATTAAACTAAGAAATGATTTCATTACGGTCCTAAAATTTTATCTAATATTATTTTGAATTTTTTCCTTAAATTAAAAAAAATATTCACCATGTTTCACTGTTTGTGTGTGAATAAATATTTAAAAAAATTATTGTAGTTTTTAAAATCTAAAATTTTGCTGGTTGAAGATTTCTGAAATCTGGAGAATATTTTAATATGCGAGGATATGACTGACCAATTCTGCATGGAGCATGGGGCATTTTTGCATAAACCCCGTTGTACATTGACAAAACTCCTGCATGAATGATCTCATTCTCCAAATACTTCCTACAAAACTTCATTCAGAACCACACATTTCATACTGGAAGTATTCGAATGATAATTTGAGGCCAAATATATATTTTTTAAACGGGTCTTCTGTATGAAGAAGTATAGTTTCCATTAAAGGACTTTATAAAAGCTCGCATTTAAGCAGTAGGTAATTGAAAGTCTCAAAGGTATTAAGCGAAGCTTCCTAAAGAAAAGCTTTATCATCGCTTTAACTATCGCTTACGTCCGACTTGCCGCCTTTACAGACGAACTTATCGGCGAGATAGAACGCTACAACGACATCGGTGATGACCTGGATAACGCTTTTGTGGAACTCATTCCTGGAGTCGAAGAGACCGAGAAACAGAAAGCTATTTACCTCGCCGCCAACCTCCCCCTCCTCCTGTCGTAGCGGAGCCCCCCCCTCCTCCCCCGGAGGCGGTACCGGAACCCGCCGCTCCCGCAGAGAGCGCCGCTCCGCCAGCTGAGGGCGCCGCACCTCCGGCTGATGGGGCCACACCTCCCGCTGAGGGCGCTGCTCCTCCTGCAGATGGAGCAGCACCCCCAGCGGACGGTGCCGCCCCTCCCGCTGAAGGAGCGGAGCCCCCTCCTGAGGACTTAGGCCCCGTAGAGGAGGCAGCGCCTCCAGCTGATGGCGAGGCTCCTCCATTGGATGGGGACGCGCCCCCTACTGATGGCGTCGCGCCACCCGCTGACGGCGCAGCCCCTCCCGCGGACGGCGCCGCACCTCCGGCAGAAGGAGCCGCCCCTCCCGCCGAGGGTGCTGCTCCCCCGGCCGAGGGTGCCGCGCCCCCAGCTGAGGGTGCTGCTCCCCCCGCCGACGGGACCGCTGCTCCCGCTCCCAATCCTGAAGCCACTCCCGCTCCCCCTGCAGAGGCGCCAGCTTCTTAATTATATAATAAATATATTTTAAAATATGATGTTGGCTCTTTCAAAAAAAAAAAAATCTAAATATGTTTGTAGTGAAGTATTTGTATTGTACATATATCTCACATGATTAAACCTTTTGCACGACCCAAATAAATATTTTGAAAAAGTTTTGTAATTATTAAATACAAAAATAATGTTCCATAATTCCAATAAAAACATGTTTAGATTTTGAGATTGTCTGACAGTCAGAGAATTGCTATTTGAGAATTAACGATCGAACCTGAGTTTGATTCACTATACATTCAGCAACACTTTTCTGTATTATTGTGATATTTTATATGTGAATCTCACTTGCGTTCAGCTTTTATACCTTACACGCTTTGTATATTTATATAATAATAATATTTAATCATTTTATACAATGTATTTATATCAACCAGATTTGTAAATATATCAAATTGTTTATAAACATTTAAATAATTACTTTTGAGTTTTATTATTTCTGCTTGCTTTTTTTCTTACATCACGCACATAACACAGCTTTAGAAAACACATAGCACTATTCAAATGAATGAATGAATAATTACTGCCAAGAACAAGAAACAGCTTGTTTTCGCAAGTGTTATACTAAGCCATTTACATTACAGACGATGTGATCTTGGAAAAGGAGATATACAGTGATGTAGGAGGCGACCTGGATAACGCTTTCCATGACCTTTGCGGATTCTGAATGCAGAAATTAACCTTCACACCGCCTTAACAAGTCTAAATTATACTTAATCTTAATATTTTCTACTTTTGTACATTGCTTTCAATAAATCATACCAATGCTTTATAATGTTTAATATCTGCTTCATCTGACCTTTTTTTCTTCTACAAATCTAACTCAAGATTTTAACACGTAAGCAATAATCGTTTTTTATTTACTCCTAAATACCAAGCATTTTTGGCAACCCACAAATTTATTATGATTGGAACTTATGTTAAAGCGAAATGCTGTTATTCAATTCCTAAAACACAGCAATAGCAAAATTAAACTTAGCTTAACTGTATCACATATGCTACCAAATTTGCCAATACCATTAGCAATTATGGGGTTTGCATTACAAACAGTTACTTAATTCATGTATACTATTTTATTAAAATTTTTGGGTTCTAAAATCTGCTAACTTATAGTTGCTTTATTAATGAATGCTTATAATATTAAAATACAATGGTACATAGATAATTTGACTTTGGTTTGTCGGTGAGGGGTCGGATTTCTGAATAAATATTCCATTGCAGACGAGCTGGTCGCAGAGAAGGAGAAGTACAAGGATATTGGAGACGATTTGGACAACGCATTCGTGGAGCTCATCCTCAAGGAGACATAAATTATTCCTTTTTCATCTCTTACAGCGGCAAGCATTTCTTAGCCGAATATTATACCATCAAAATATCTTAGTACCTGTGAAATATCACATCTTGTATACTTTTTACAATGTATTAGGTCTTTGAAGTGCATTCTTCCATACTATATGTGAATCAAACTAATTCTAAGCCTACAAAGTATTTATTACAAAAATATTTAGGTACTTATATTATTGTATTATTTATAGTATTTATTTATTTTATTTACACAAAATGAACATTATTTATACAAATAAAACCACAAAGCAATATTTTACACAGTAGCATAATGCTGAATCTACTATAAGATTTTGTTTTATTTCTATGCTCATATTAACAAATTCCAAATGTTTACTAACCTAAGTATCCTTTATAAACAAAACTATTGCCTATGCAGTACAAAAAACTTTTCAAAAATAAGTATGTAGTAAATAAACCTAAAAAAATTCATGGCTTCATACCCTTGAATTTACATAGAGTAACAAAACCCGTAGTACAACCAATGAAACATGTCTCAGAGTACACTATATTTGGAGTCGAGTAATATGACTTGAATCTGAGTTGAATTTTTTTTCTTTTTTCTCATAAAGTACTGCAGATTAAGTAAAATTGCACAAATTCTTAATAAATGTTTTTTGTTTTGTTTTCTTTTTGATAGTATTAATTTGACTAAATAAATTATATTTGATAACAATTTGTAAAAAAATATTGAAAAAAAGAACTTCGTACTTATTTTATCTTGCTAAATTATATTCTACTCCAATATGATGTAGATTCACTGGTTTCCCGCTTGTACATCGAGTTTTGTTACACAGTATATGTGAAGCTTATATTATAGTATTTTTGCATCAAGTTTTATTATAACCAAACTATTGATCTACGAGTATGTACATATCGCACCTTTAGGACGAAAATGACCTAATTCAAAATACCAATTTTTCGGAAATTTTCAGTAGAACAAGTAAACACCATTGTATTTGTTCATGTCGATATCATTTTTATTTTTTATAGGAAATTATGTACCTTTCTATGTTAAAATAAATACTAAATTATGTAAACTTAATGTTCTTTTATCAGTCTTTTATGATGATATATCATTACGACCTTTTTTTTAATTAGGTCGTTTTCGTCCTAAAGGTGCGATATATTTTATTATAGGTGGGTATAGAGGTGTATTTATTTACATATTTTTTTATGTCTAACCTACTAATATAAAAAAATTTAAAAATAGAATAATTCTTTTAATACTAACAACAATAATTTCTTTGCATGTTTAATATTTTAGAAAGAGTTTTACTAATCAAAGTGCTCATTTTATGAATACTGCTAGATCAACAACATAAAAATTGTATGAAATATTTCCTTTACTAACATGTTATCTACCTTTTTTACTGTCCATATCTGTTCCCTGTGAAGCATGGATTACATAAACTGCCCCCAAGTTACTTGAACAGCTTCCAGCTCCCGTGTGTCTTCCAGAGTTTAATCAAAATTCAATGGTCGTCCAGGAAATCAGGAACCAGTTGCCATGTAACTTCGGCTACCATGGTTAGAGCAGGAGGGAGACATTCATAGTTTCTTGTCCTTTCCCCCTTTAACATGTCCAAAACTAACAATACTAACATTAACACCCGCAGATGATCTCATACTCGAGCGCAGTAAATACAAGGCCATCGCGGATGAGATGGACCAAACTTTTGCTGACCTCACAGGATACTGAAGAAGGAATATTTCGCTACATATAAGTCGCACTTTCATCTTATCACCAACCCACCAGCTTCTGTTGTCCTTCATTCAAAACGTTTCATAGACCCTTATTTTTAATATTGCCATCTTCCTTTAATAACTACTGTGTTCAATCAAACGAAAATTATATTTTAAGTGTGCCAATAACTTTTGCTCTCAGATAGTGAAACATACACTAAAATATGTTAATAAATGTCCAATCGTCTGAATTTTATAATTAGGCTAAAGTTTAAACCAAGTATATTATGTGTACTTCAATGAGTTTCTGAATACCTAATGTAAGGATTACATTACAAATATGTAACTGCATTGAAAAATCTTTATACTTTTAACAAACTTGAAACCATTCATTTTGCCCCGAGTTTTCTTTCGAAGATTACAAACCAGAAACAATAAAAATTGCAAAATGTATGGATTTGTGAAAAAATAAAACTTTTCAATGCAATTACGTATTTTATTACTTTTGTAAAAGCAGTTTTATGATGTGTATAATATTATATATTATATTATGTTGTACACTGTTAGTTTTCCAAATAGCACAAACTTTGAATGAAAAGCAATTGTTTTATGAACTTTGGTGTCGTTTTGAATAGAAATTCAACCATAAATTATTTAAGAGTGCATTAGTATGTTGTACGCTGACGAATTTTTGTATACCTACATTTATATGAAATAATTATGCTAGGAATTTTTTTAAAGCTTTTGTAGTATAATTGTCGCATTTTGTTGAGACTATATTGAAGATTTAAAGAAAGATTCTGAGTGTATGCTTGGGTGATATTGTTTCAAAGCTTGAAGCATTTTGGTATTGTTGACTGTTGCTGTTTTCAAAATCTAATATTGAAGTACAAATCTTGAAAAAGTATGCCTTCCACGATAAAAATAATTGCTATTAATATGAATTGTTAAATAAAATAAATAAAAACTACAGGATTGTCGGCCTGTTTTAACAATTTATCAATATACTTCAATACTTACATAAATTTTATTTTATAAAAGGGTTCTTAATTAAAAGCAATCGTGCCCTTCTAAATAATATTTCTTCTAAAATTTTATTTGATATTTTCGCTCAAAAATACATAATACATTAAAAGTTATTGTTTTGATATCATATTTGACATCAAATTTAAGCATATTGGCTATCTTATCATAGCTTGGCTGCCAAACAATTATGAACTTGGCATCAATGAATATAATTATTTAGAGTTTGACAAAGATAATGATGCCATTTCATCTCAGAAATACATGTTCTTACATACATTCCGCACACCACTTGCAAGTTCATGGCAAAATTGAATATTTTCAATGCAGGATACAGCTTGGAACAAAGTTTGTCTGGTTATTCCAATAAAACGTTTGTTAATCTGATATATATAAAACAAAAAGCAAATAAACCATTTTTCACATTTTCTTGTTTTTATTTAATCCTGTTGTACCTTTGATATAAATCACAGCAAATTTTCAGTACATAAATAATATAAAAGAAAGTTGATGCTCAGCCATTTCTTAAATGCATAATGATTTACTTGTCTACTTTCTGACTTCTTGTAAATATGGAGTTTGATTCCTGATAAAATGAAAACAGTTGAATCTAATTGCAATCACAAACTATGTACCAAGGTTATGGAAGGACACAATTTTTGCAGATAGATTTATTTATCTTTTAACCTGCTAGAATAAAAAATTGCTGCCATTATTAATAAACATCCCCTAATTCCCCAAAATAGTTTATAAAACAAAAGATTTAAAAGGGTAAGAAAAAAAAAAGGTTTTTTTATTGGCATTCATAAATAACAAATCAGATATTTTTGAGAAGGTAGAGTTTTAACTAAGTATTAAATTGCCTAGTTCTAGTAGATACTATAGGTACTTAGTAAAATCAATGATAAATGTCAGTTGATAAAACATGAAAAAATAATTTGCTTTTTCTGATCTGGTAATGAATAGGTATTATCCATGTAAATTTCAACAGTTACCTTACTACTGCTACTTTCACTTATCCGCACCAATGGTGCATAGGGCACTGCATTCGTGCATCAAGTGCAGTGTATCTTGATCATTTTACAGTTACCTTAGGTAGGTACATGATTTAAAAAAAACTAAGAATCCATAATCGAACTGTCTTAAAATTCAATATTCAGATATTTTTTTCATTTCAGGTTGCTAACAAGGAAAGTAATTTAAAATTTTATTCTACTGTGTAACTATGTAAAATACTTTATAGGTAAAGAATGTTCATAAAAGTAAGAATTATTGGTGTAAAACCATGCCACTCTATTTTTACAAAGTCCGAGAGTAGTTTTTACGAAACCAAATATGAGAAATAAATAATAATGTTCAATTCAAGATGCCAGTGACATCTGTGTTGTAACGGTAACATCTCAAGATTTTAATACAATACACACTAAAATACAATTTTTTTCAAACGGTCAAGCGACCCTTATTGGATCACTTGAAATGGATACCTAGACCCTATTCTGTTCTGCCGATTGCCTAAATCCAAAGCGGAGGCGTTAAGTATTACCGCTTATTATTATTTTATTATTCATAAATCACATAATACAATATCAACTCAACTCGGGACTAAAATAACGTACTATCATAAACGTTTTCTAAATAGTATATACATATAAAGAAACAAAAAAGAAACAGTACAAATAAGTTTATGCAAATAAATAATTGAAATGTATTGTTTTATAATGAAAAATAAATTATAAATCGTCCGAAATTTTAATTTGTCAAAATTAAATTATTTATAAAAACGGAATTTACATTTTAATGGTGCATACACCGAAATGCAAACGATCACTTTATAATAGGTACATGAGCTCACTATTATTACATCGACAAATAGCCGATTGCATGTTTTTGTGTAAAGTAGGCAATAGCAACTCTACAATTATTTTAATGTCAGCAAATAAATTAAATGTACCCAAACTAAAGTTTGAAATAAGTAAATATATACTAAAAATTTCGAACGTTTTATAATTTTCCATTATTATAAAATTAATTTAAGTGATTTATTTGTATAAACTTATTTGTTTATAGTTTCTTTGTTGTTTCTTATTATTATTATTTAATTTTTTAAATATTTTATTTATCAAAAAAAAAAAAAACAGTTTAAATGAACAGTTTTTTAAATGAATTTATCTCACTATGTCTTATATCATAAACATAATACAATGTATGTATTTTGTCTTAATATTGTATTTTGTTAACTATGTAACTTTCTTTTTTTAAATTTTTATTATCATTTATTTTGTAAAATTTTTATTTAAAAAAAAAAAAACCTTTATTATGTTAAATGTGTAACTTTTTCTTATATAATAAAGTATGTACAATGTAAAAGCCCTATGGGCGTCAAAGAAAGTAAATAAATAAATAAATTATAGTGATTCCTCCAAGGCTGTTACTTTTTATGTATAAACTATTTATAAAAGATTCTAAAATTACTTTTTTTTTAAAAAATATTTTTTTCAACTCTAAGCAGCACTACAATTATATAAATAATTAACGGACATTTATTAATTTAGAGAGAGCTTTAAATGTTAGGGGAGGTTTAATAAATATTTCAATGTGTGTTTTGTTCCATAATATAAAATGGTTACGAAAATATTATGCCTAGTAGACAAAAAGGCATGCATTATACCAATTCCAAGCGTTTATTTTACTTTTGACAGCTCGATCTATCGATCACTAATTTATCGATTAGTGATGTCCTAATGCGTTACCGAATCGATTTCTCATAAAAATCGACTTTGTTTATGAATATGTTTTGATCAATTTAACACATTTATATTTTATTTTTGCTCAACATTTTGTAGTTTATAAACATACCCAGACGTTTAAAGCAGAGTTTATATTACGAAAGCGCTGTCGTAAAACTTTTTTTTTTAACAGTCTTTATTCAAATAAAAAATATTACAAAATATAAATAATTTCTTTACAAAAGAAACTTTAAATACAGTTCCGATAAACTCCTCCTAAAGAAAAAAACATGAAGTATTGCATTTTTCGGTCTATGGTTGCCTGTGAATAATTACGGAACTTTGTAGGCGCCCATGTGTCAAAAGTAAAATAAACGCTTGAAAGAGATATAGTAAAGCGAACGAGCTATTAATATGAAAATAAAAACATCATTCTGAAAATAAAGTACCTACCCTTATTTGAAAAATTACAACTGTTTTTTGTTTATAAAGCGCACAACAATAACCCTTTAGTCATTGTGCGTTTGCAAATTATATTAATTATTACAAAATAAGATGATTGATTAAAATCTAACGAGCTTCGAACCAATCGAACTTTTGAAATAGTCCTCCAAAGAAGAGCCATCAATGCTAGACTTATCTGCCGAAGTAAATCGCAAAAACTCAATTGTTTGGGAAATTGATATATTGTCTTCTTAATGACTCCGGAAAGTAGGCGGTCGCCCAGAAAACGATAAATTAAAAACAAAATTAGAAACAGAACATTTATACTTCTTGTTAGATAAATATTTCAGAAAAATTAGTCTCTCGCACAATCAGCGAGGAAAATCTTAACTATTTATTTCGATTGGCAAATTTCCCACAAGTTGAGCTTGTGTTGGTGTAACATTTACTAGTGTGGGTGATGATTGCCGGTGGTGGGGAGTTTCAATGTATTGGGGCAGGGGTATTTAACTTATTATTTCTAAAAAGCTTTATTTTTATTCAAAATGTATATAATATAAATATGGCACACATTTAATACCATGTTTGTTACACTACCAGGGTTAGCGAAAAACCAGCTTTTTAAAAATTTTATAACGATGAAAGAATAAAAAGTTCGCGTTTTGTAAATTTACACACTTTGATACAAATATTTGATATAATGTCATAATATTATTTTTCTATACAACATTTATCACTTTTGTGGAAACTTACGAATATTATTTTAATACCCAAAAAGCTTTCAAAAATTGCGATGCCGTTTTGTACCCAAATGTTTTTTATCATTAAATAGTTATTATATTTATTTACTTATTTATTTATTCACGCCCAGGTGGCTTTTAAAAAACAAATTTTAATATCAATACCAAAGCAATGCTGTTATAAGCAAAACAAAGAACATATCTTTACGATTGAATATAAGTATATTCTGCAACGTAAAAAAAATATAAATCACTTAATTTATCTAAAAGAGAGAAATTCGTTATTATAATAAGTAATGCTCGTATGATTGTTTTTTATATTAAATGTCTTTTTACGGTGTTCTATTTCCAGTCTGCTGTTTATTTAATTTAATTAAAAGGGATGAGATTTAATAGCTGGATAATAAAAATACCTATTCATGAGATATTCCCATGAAAGTCTCCCAGAATCGCATCGGAAATCGTATTATTTTCAGAAATTCGTAAATATTCCGTTCCGCCGCGACGCCCCTCGATACTGGATCCAAAAATAAGGGTTTTGGACGTCCCGACGCCGCGTCGCGGCGCTCCTCACACTCAGTGCCCGTCCGACCAGCGAGCTCGCACCAGGTAAGGACAAACCCGACACCCTCGTCTTCTGACGTCTAAAGTGAACAGTGATTATCCGCGATACCCTAACCTGACCAACTAACCCCGAAAACAAACCCAGTGAGTTCCTTAAAGTGACGAAACTTCGGTAAGTCCCGAAAATGCGAGGAATCATGTCGCAGTTTTGGTTCGCAACAGTTTTGACAAGTCCGTGATTGTGCTAACTTATTTTGGACTGAAGTGAGACTATTTAGAGCCTCTAGTTTGCAGTGTGAAAGATTGTATAACGTTTGGATTTGAATCCGAAAAATATTTCACAAAACACCGCATTTTATTTCTTTACATTACGAAAATGCACTAATAAATTCATTAAAAAAATAAATTATTTCTTCAGTTGGTGAAACTTAAGCTCTTAATATTTAGTGAGTTGAGTCTCAAACTGTGTCTATATTCTGTACTCTATAATTACGAATGGTTTTTTTAATCATTGTTTGATTCGCCAAATCGTAGTTGATTAAATGATTACGAAAAAGACTTTTAACTTAATTGTTACGGGGAGATATTTATTGGAGAATTTTTCTTGAAATCGGGGAGATATTTATTGGAGAATTTTTCTTGAAATCGCAAACACAAAGAAACGCATAAGTAAGATTCTCTTTCCCTGGAAAACTTACCCTCTGTGAGAAGCGGGGGTAAAAAGTTTTCCAATTGAATTGGAAAAGAAAAACACTAAAATTTTCAGCAAAAAATCGTTAAAAAGCTTTATTAGTGTTCGTGTGAGCCGCAACCTTGAATATTTGTATTTGAAATCTGTTTATCTAACTAACTAATGGTATATTTTGGATTTATTTCTAATGTTAATTTACTTTAGTTAATTCACCGCGTAATTTTATTTGCTATGGGCTATGAGTATTTTCTTATTGTTACGTTTCTAAGTTTCCGCGCGATTTTCCGGAGCTTGTAGGCGTCCTCGCTAGATGGCGGCAGCAGTGCGAGTATCGTATAACGTCGGCCATACTTGGCCCGTTCTATTTCTGTCATCCTCGCCGCGGAACAAATTCCTCGGACTCGCCTCCACGCGCATCCTATTTCCGATCATTTCACATGTATAAACGACCAAAATCTCACAGATTACAGGAGTTAACTGATTTTTGCACGGCACAGAAAGCTCGCCCACATGCTGCGCAGTGCGCAGGCCCGCGCGGTTTGAATTTCCAATTTCCATCTGGATGGACTTTATTTTCAGCGATAGACGTTCCGTTCCATACGTCAAATTTGCTCCACTTGTATATCTGTAAAATATAAATAAATTGTTTACATTCGGTGGGCGAATTTATTTAGACACGTTGTGTTCATATGAACAATATTGGCAATGTAATTGAAAATAATTGACATTGGGTTTAGCTCGCATGTGACAATGAACATATTGCGATTCTATTTATTTCCGATACCATCGATGTATTTATATTGATCTCATTTCAATGTGTATTCAATTAGTTTAAAATAGCTTGTTTTTAATTGAGTTCTCTACAACAACAAATGAAAGAGATGCGGGATCGAATGACAGTTTTAAAAAAAACATTATAGCACATTATGGAACCTGAAAAGTTTATTAGGTAAAGAAAACTATCAATAATAATAATTTGAAGGAAAATTACTAATAATACAGTTTTAACGTGGAAGTTTTAGTCAAAGAATGTAAGAAAACATGATTATCCTTGCAAAAAAGTCACAACGAAACCGGCATTCTAAAAATAAAGCTGCTTTTTAATATCAAAGTGGATCAGGAAGATTGAAATTATTATTTTATTTTGACTGTAGTTTTTGGCATCGTAAATGTAGCTATTACTGGAGCAAATCATAACTATTGTACAAAAATTATGTTCTGTTTATAAAGGTTATCCATAAAGCTTTGGGTTTGGTCGTTTGGAGGGCAACTTAACTGTTGCTACACATTAACTGTTTATCTATATACCTATTTACTTTGTTTCTAGATTAATTTATTACAATTGTCCAAAGTTATCTACCTAATCATAGTGTCAAGGTTTTTACAGTACCTAGATACTTTATGCTGCGTTTCAATGAGGCAATCTGTAGGTGCAATAGTTAGTAGGTAGTGGTTGGTCACCAATTTATAGAGTAAACTTATAAAACCCTAATTTTCCCAAGTTTATTTAATCTTCGAACCTTAAAAGCAAAATGTTTAATAAACTCGGCCGAAAATGGATTGCTATGAATTTATGATTGGCGACTTAAGATTGTTATTTATTGCATTTACACACTATCGTATCGCCTCGTATAAACTGCAATATTATGTAGGCGCATTGAACAATCTTCAATCCACAATAATTTATTGTGAATACACATAAATATAGCATTTTTTTTCGAGTTTTACACAATTTTTTGTAAACTTCAATACATTGGCGAAGACAATTACAATGTTACAAAAATACATCGTTTAATTTGTTTCCATTACAAATTGTCGACCGAAGATTACATATTGCACCCACAGATCAGAGTTATTTTCATCTCTGTGACACATTTATGTCGCAACACTCGTCATAAATGTCAGATTATGCTCATAAGGGCGATCATATTTTCTGATCTAACACCCCGGAAGGCATTCCTCGGTGTGGTCATCAAAGTGCAGGCCTGCATTGTTAACCTGCGGGTAGAAATAGCTATCACCTGCTTCACAGAGCCCTCGGCTGTTCTCTGGTCCGGAGCCAAGTCTTGCCAGACCGCCACTCGGAGTTGAGAGCCATCGAGAGTATTAATAGTAAAGGGGACTAATAATGAGACTAGAGAAGTAATATTACTCGTGTGTTAACGAGATTTGAGACTCGAAATATTGTACTTTAATTTGGCGGATGAACAGAATACAAAATTATGGTATTTACCACATTATTTAATATTATGCAGCTTAAGTTGCTGGAATTTTTTTTGCAAGTAAAAATTATTGTCCACTAAAGGACAAAATAGTCATCCCACCACCATTTTACAATAGTTTTAATTTGGTTTTAACATTATTTCATTGATATTAATCTCGTTTAGCGATTTCAATAATATATTTATAAAAATGAGAATTTAGTTTCGTGTAATCAAGAAATCGTAATACCAAAAACAGTCCTTAATATTTTGATCCAAAAAGAAATAAATCTTTAATTTCTAATATCTTAATTTTCAGTAAATTAATGCAACCTAACCATTGTCAGTAAATATGTTCATCTTCAGTAAATAACAACTTAACTTACTTAACAACATTCTACATTTTTTAACCGGGTTGTGGTCTAGTGGTAGATTCGTGGACTCCTATAGTAGTAGATTGGAATCTCTAGGTTCGAATCTCACTCCATCACAACTTGTTTCCTGCTCTCTGGTACAGTTATTTCCGAATATTTGAAAGCAGTACCGAAATTTAAATATTTAAGTTAATCATAAGAACTCAAATGTTTCTCTTTTATATAAAAAAAATATATAAAAAAAATAAATGGGACGTTTTATTCTAAATATTATTATTTTTAAATCTAAATATGTAATAAGCAATAAGTTAACCTAATTTCATAAGATTTAAATTCTCGGAAACTTTTTTTAATTATTAAAAAGAAATTATTAATGAAGGCGCATCAAAATGTCTGCTTTAGGTGCATTGTCAATTCCACATATTATTCCACTTATAAACACTGCTTAAGTCGAAAAATCCTAGTAATCTTGAAATCTATGGAAATCCTTTAGATCTATGAGAAGTGAAATTTTACGAAATTCGCAGAACGCTCATCGTAAGAAATGGGTTAGTATTGTGAATGAAATCTACATGGTGTAACTAAACTCGATGTACAAGCGGAAAATCAGTGAATCTACGTCATATTTGGAGTCGATTTTGAAGAACAACATTTTTTTGATTTGACGCATAGTTTTCGAGAAAATTGAATAGAAAGTAGATTTTTTTGTTCGATAAGTTTTTGCAAATTGTAATCAAATTGTATACTTAGTCAAATTAATACTATCAATGGAGAAAACAATATTAAAAAAACACATTTTTAAAAGAATTTGACTTAATCTGCCGTACTTACGAAAGCTCTTACGAGAAGAAAAATATTATTTTTTCAAGCTCAGATTCAAAACTCATATCACACATTCGACTCCAAATATGATGTAGATTCACGAGTTTTCGGGTTGTACTACGAGTTTTGTTACACCACGTATATTACAGCATTCTGCATTTTGCATGAGCGGCAGGTAGGCACGTATAAATTAACCTTACTGGCCATTTTCAAATTTACTGAACACACTACGTAGAATTTGCTGTTGCAGTTGGTACCTTTGTAAAAACATCTGGCAACTTTTTATTTCACTCATTGTTTGAACATCTTTAAAACAAGCAGGTGTTTTGTATGACTTTAACTACTTTAAATGAACACGGATAGATGATAAATGACCGATGAAAACACTGTTTCAGAATTTGAGATATATGGGAATGTGCCTTTCGACGAACATATTTTATGGTACCTATTTGTAATGTAATTATATTACTTATACTAGTGCGGAGAAATAATACTATATTTATGACGGCATTTTTTTCACAAAAATATATTTAAGTAAAAAAAGCGCCTTAATCAGTCTACAGTCTACAATATTGTACAGTAAAGCATATGAAACCATGAATTTTTCTCCAGTTTATCAAATATTTTGAAGTTTACCAAAAGCATAAGAAAAACACTTTCACAAAAAATGCAAAAATCAAACGTTTAAACCATAAATAAAATTATCAACCAAAGATTTACGCGTTTATTACTAATCTATCTTAGCATTCAAATAAAACATTCATTATAATACATAATACATTATCAAATGAAACCTTTATTTCTTCCTTTAATGAATGTTTTCTTTTTCCTTTCAGCGTCGTTTTCCTTTCCCTCGAGCCGTAGCAGACACTCCCAGCCGCCAGGATGGACGCGATCAAGAAGAAGATGCAGGCGATGAAGCTGGAGAAGGATAACGCCCATGGACAAGGCAGATACCTGTGAAGGCCAGGCTAAGGATGCCAACCTCAGAGCCGATAAGGTAAAATCACCACAAATATTAAACGATATTGATCTCCCCAAGCGCACCCACAATTTAATTTTAGAGACCGGGAGCTGAAAATTGCAGAAAAAATGGAAAATTGTACGTTATATTACAATCTTCAGTCGGTAAATTAAATTGTGCATTTTTTCATCTAGACGAAACCTTATTTCAATATGTAATATACATATCAGAGGATGCGCAAATGTAGTATTTTCTGCGTGGAATTTAGCACGAATCATTTTCCCACATTTTACAAGTCTATCAAATGCGTGTTTGAACTGCATTTTTTATGTTTATTTATTAAATGACATACATTTAAAAAAATTAAAATCATCATCACACCATATCCACTCGCTATGTGGAGCATATGGAATCCACAAACTGCCTCCAGGCCAAGCGATCGGCCGCCAGCTCCCGTGCATCCTCCCAAGTCAAGTCACAAGTCGTCCACGTCCCGCAGCTCTGACGCAAACTGCCGACGAATTGTCAACAGTGGACGACCAGGACGCCGAGAACCTGATAGTATATGGCCTAGCCAGCCGAAACGCCTTCGCCGGATGACAGTAGATACCAAGGGTTGCTGTGTCCGTTGCTTCACCTGTGTGTTCCCTACAAAGTCAAACCACCGAACACCTAAAATTCTTCTAAGACACCTATTCTCAAAACTCAGAAGTCTGCTATCTTGGGCCCTGGTTTTGGTGCCACGATTCGCAGCCATAGAGGAGAAAAGGTGTGATGTGGGAGTTATAAAGGCGGCATTTTGTTTTAACCGAGTAAACATTTGAAAACAAAATAAAAACACTACACAAACAAAACGGTTCTGGACAGTTTTATCTAAAATATGTGGGAAAATACGTAAGGAATCAGGAGACTACGATTATATGTATGATGGATCGACCGAAACTGCGGAGAGCCAAATGCGTTTCGTCTTAAAGTATCAAATTTTGCATGTCGTATCTTTCAACATCTTGGCTTCATTAAAGGGGCATTAAATTGGTACAATTGGTGCATCTTTGGGTGCGAATAAGGGAGAGTTGTTGTTATCTTTCGATACGCACATAAAAAGTTGCAATATTAATTTGTACACTTTTCTAATGGGTCAAACTTGTAAATAGCCGTTTTGCCCATAGATCAACGAGGAGGTGCGCGATCTCCAGAAGAAGTTGCAGCAGGTGGAACAGGACCTGATCGACAACAAGAACAACCTGGAGAAGGCCAACAAGGATCTGGAGGAGAGGGAGAAGCAGCTCACAGTCACCGAGTCCGAGATGGCCTCCCTCAACAGGAAGGTCCAGCAGATTGAGGAGGACCTCGAGAAGTCCGAAGAGAGGCTGGGATCTGCTACCAGCAAGCTGGTCGAGGCTTCAGCGTCTGCTGACGAGAACAACCGGTAAGATTTTACAATGTTATTAAGAGCGTACCACACCACGTGATTCGCGGCTGCTTCCCATACAAACGTATTCCTCGATTTTCTCTTTGGAATTTAACAATATAGCTATGTTTTTTTTGACACATTCTAGATATCGACTAGATGCGTGTTTGCATCGTCTCATTTTTTAATATTTTATTTGTTAAATAAATAATTAAAAAAATAAGACGATACAAACACGCTCCGAGAGCTCAATCACAGATAACTATCGACGTAGTTAATAACGTGCCAACCACGTGCTAACGCTAACGATTTGACCGATCACAATGAGCATACGTTCCATACCACGTTCGCCGAGCCGAGCATTGCCGAAGCAACGTTCGGAGATGCTCGGCACGCGATATCGCGGCCGAACGTCAAACGTCAAATCAACGTGCTTGTCGGATTGTTTATTATGTCGACAGCTTTTCTCAATATTTGGCTTGCCGAAAACCGGCTAAATGCAATACGACACTCGAGAAAGATTGAATGAAGATATGTGCGAATAAGATATATCTCGGGAAATAGCTCGCGACTAGAAGCGCTCGTTTAATAATCCCGATCGATAACTTTTAACGCGTGTTCCATTGTGATCGCGAAAACGTTAAACATCCATAGGTAAGAAATCGTTATCACGTCGCTTATTACCGAGTCGATAGTGATCTGTGATCGAGCATCTGGTCGATATCTAAAATGTGTAAATTATTGCTCTAATGTTAAATTCCAGGGAGAAATCGAGGAATACGTTTATATGGGAAAGCGTAACATTAAATATATTTATAAATTATAAATGTAACTTTATATGGAAACCATATATTTTTCCTAATTTTTTTAATGAAATTATATTACGTACTACTACTATTAATTTATTTATAATTTAATGGATTCATCAAGTACTTCTAACTATTTGTTGTACAATAACATTTTCCATGTTGTTTTACGCTCACGATAAAATCAACGCAATTTGTGTATGCACATAGATCACCTCACGAATGTCATATGAACCTTTTCAGAATTCTTCTAACGGAGGCTTTTTCATTTCCGTAGACCGAAGTGTATTCAGAGAAATACAATGAATATTTTCCATCTCTTCAGCCTTTTGTCAAATATTTCTTTCATATTAATGAGCTTCGGATTAAAAATACTGTATTCCATTTGAACTGTAACATTTGGGATTCAACTAGTAATAACTGTTGGCGGTCTAGTAGCAGCGTCACGGTCTCTGAGTCCAGAAATCTTTGGTTCGAATCCCCGCTCCGCCGCGACTTGATTCCTAGTTTCAAGCACAAGCCACTTATACAAATTGAAATAAATATGTGCAAATATCATTTTATTGCAAAAACGTTTTTTTTTAAATAAAAATATATATACTCTTTCATTATTTTCGCTTACCTGCACCTGATGATGCATAGGGCACTGCATTGGTCCACGAAATTCAGTATATAATTTATTACATAAAGGAAAAATAGCTATGGGCAAGGGACTGCATAAAACATCTTATCATTTAGTTTTTAAAAATGAATTTTATTTACAGAATTTCATAAATAATACTTAATTAAGAAATTTAAGCCTTTTGGGAATTTCTTTGATGTCACCTTTTTCGTAAATATTTTCAATGTAATCTTATTATAACCCCGAGACGTTCGTTACAGAAGATTATTTAAATTAGATTAAATTGTTCAGTCAAATTCCTTTGAGAAATCGTTAACTTCGACGCGAAGTCAAACACTCGTTTATTATTAACATCTGATACAGTATTGGAATATTTCAGAAACAATTTCATTAATTTTATTTAGGTTCACGGGGGTACATGCCTTCAAAGTATTTCATTTTACCATTAGACGTCAGATACCGAAATAACAAGTCATTGTACGATTTATCAAGAATTCGATTAAATTTAAAAAATACGTATTTAACGTGAAATTTAAATTTAATAACAATAGTCTTATTTAAGCAATAATTGTAGTACTTATCAATAAAAAAATAATTTTAATATGGTGAAATTAACAGTGCTGGATGTTTGATTTATTATTTTAACTTGCTGATGAAAACGGCGAATCTATATAATTTACCCATTTGTAGAAAATTTCCAGTAAAAAGTTATGTTAATATAGCTAAAAGATTTAAATAACAGTCGATTGGAGAAAATAATTTGATTTAAAAATCCCGTCCATAAGGTTGTAATTGATATTCAACTGTACTTGAATAATGTGTATTTTTTCTATGGACTGTACCAATTTTACTTTTGATTTCCAATATCACGATAAGCGTAAAAGTAGTTTTTTTTAATTATTGTTTTGAATCACATTCAAAAGAATTATAATTTATGTATCAAGATAAATTACTCTATTTTCTCGCCGGACTTGCCATTAAAACGTGACCTTCATTATCCCACTCATACTCACAACATACGAGTATAATATATAATGTTCTATTTGCGTGTGTGTACACAAAAATACTAAAAGCTCGGGAA
This sequence comes from Micrasema minimum, assembly GCA_022494985.1. Taxonomy (NCBI): domain Eukaryota; kingdom Metazoa; phylum Arthropoda; class Insecta; order Trichoptera; family Brachycentridae; genus Micrasema; species Micrasema minimum. Next base: position 49,854 of record JAGVSP010001249.1, read on the forward strand.
AGAATGAACGCTGCCCCGGGGGAGCTTTCTCGCTGGAGCTTTGACTCGAATTACGAAACTATGTTTCAACTTGGACTATTTTTAAAAATGATTTGACCAAACTGCGAGTCATCTAGATATGTAGATAAACGTTCCAGTTTTATCCCAGCCGGTTGAAAAGCTATGAAAAATATAGTTTTAGTGCTATGGAAATTTTAAACAAATAACGCTCTGTTTTATACATTGCAGTAATTAAAATTGTTGCGTTCATGTCTTTTGAGAAGAATCAACTGCAATTTTCTGAATTAAAAAAAAGTATTTGATATTCATCGTTAGGAATCTTGGCATTATCAGTGGGTAGAATATACCTACGAACCAAGACATATTTATTATTGTAAGGTTAATTAATTAATTAATTTATCGAAGCTACGATGGTTTGGTTATGTGGAGCGAATGGGTGATGAAAGAACGGCTAAAAGAAAGTTTTAAACGCAAGTGTGCCTGGATGTAGAAGCCGCGGAAGGCCGAGAAAGACATGACATGACCAAGTACGTCAAGTACTTGAAATTAGGACATGTGAAAAGTAGGAATAACCGGCGTATGTGCATGAGAAGATGTATGAATGTAGAGGAAGCAAAGGAAGTCTGTCAGGACAGAGTGGTATGGCGTTCTATCCTCTCTGCTAGTTAGTTAGTTAGTTAGTTAATCGAAGCTATTTTTGGTGGTTAGTTGTGAATATTTTATACTGAAAATAATAAGGTATAAATAGAAAAAAATACGGAAAAAAGTTATTACTCTTTCAAAAATTATTCTGAAACCCTGTCGTAAGCCAACGAGCTTAGTTCTAACATAAAATGAATGGATATTATTTTCTATTTATCAATAAATATAGATAAATATGATATATTATATTAACTGAAAAAAATGGTTTCCGCTTTCAAAAGTGTATCACGTAAAAACATTTTGATTTATGACTTTGAACTGACTCTTTACTATTACTGTGTTTAAAAAAAACAGAAAGTCTTACCACACGTATTACGTAAATATTTAAAAAAAACACAGAAGAATCACTAAATACTGCAAATGTCTCAAATATCTCAAAAATAATATGAAAACTGTATAAGAAAAAAGTTATTGTATGCAATGCCTTAAAAAAATTGTAATTGTATACACTCTAGATTTAATCAGACATTTTTATATATTATTATTACAATATTTCATTGTTTTGTGTGTATCGTAACTGATCAGTATTTATTCTTATTTTCAGTATGTGCAAAGTATTGGAAAACAGATCACAGCAGGATGAGGAACGCATGGACCAACTCACCAACCAACTCAAAGAAGCCAGACTTCTGGCTGAAGATGCTGACGGCAAATCTGATGAAGTAAGTTACCTTGACTCCTAAACTTTATGGTTTCGCGTTTCCCTTCTCAAGAATGCTTTAAATTTGGTCCTTGATATCTTACTGAAGAATTTCCCATTCGCTAATATCGAGATTTCTGTCTATAATATAATATTTTCACATAATTTTGTACCGTTGTTATATCTAACTAATTTAGCACTTAAATTATTTCAAACTAAATTCAATTCAAGTTTCATCAGTTTTTTATAGGGAAAAATAAAATTATTTTGAGAAGAAAAATTACAGCCTACCAACCACCAAATTATATTCCGAAATTATTTATTGGAAAAAGTACAGACTAAGTTAATTAAACTAGGCACCAGGCCTAGGTCCTCAGAAAATTGGTTTGCTAAATAAGGCGAAATTTTTGACCATAGTTCCTTCATTTTAGATGTCCAGTAGTATTATTCAGCTAATCATAAAGTTACTTACTCAAGTTATTTTCAAAAATTTAATTTGTATAATTGTATGGCCCAGGTTTCACGCAAGCTGGCCTTCGTTGAAGACGAGCTGGAAGTAGCTGAGGACCGCGTGAAGTCAGGAGATTCCAAGATCATGGAGTTGGAAGAAGAATTGAAGGTAAACTATTGGAAAATCACACCATACCGATATCCTCCATGTCATTATATATACCTCATAAAAAATGGTGTGTCATGTATCTTCTATTCGTAGCGCTTGCCCATAAACGAGCGGTCCAGATTATATGAATTTCAGCATGTTGTCGCCCACTCAAATAACTGTGTATCTGGCCGGGTTGTCTGTGGGCGCCTATTATTTTGACAAATTTCAGGCGAGGGATTTCACTTATGAACTACCGTTTCATTCGTTACAATATCTGCTCCATCTTGTCTGAAATTTCTACTCTCATACTCGCACTATCATATCTATCATCCTTATTACCAGCTATCTTTTATTCAAGTGCTGGATATAAGGTAGACCTCACCTTTACTCCATAAAGCCCCAACCCGAGTTATCTCTTCCTTACACCAGCGAGATTCTGCAACATGGTAGACCTCCGATGACTATCTATCCGACGTAGGTACTCGACGAATCTGAGAGATACGGGATTAACATAGTGTAACGTAGAGGGTGAGAGGCTTGCCTGATTGGCTCCCAACCTCAGACGCTCACCTGCATAGCTCAATCAGTTAGCAAAAGACTCACGAAAATTTATAAAAGTAAGCAAGGATTGAAATACCACAGAGTTCAGAATATAAATAAAACAAAGCTATAGAAATTCAATGTGTGTAATTAAAATATAAATATGTTTACAAGGTTAAGAAGATGTGTTAGGCACGGTAAGTATATAGGTTATAATTTTGACAAGATATAACAAAGATATAATTGCAAATATAGGTTGAAAACTTAAGTAATGAATTCATCCATCGAATCATTCATACTGGAATTTACAATTAAAAAAAGTTCTACGTCGAAGATTAAAGAAAAAAACAGGCTAGTGTTGAGATGAACGAAGTGATTTGGAGGTTAAGAATTTAATTTTATGT
>JAGVSP010001250.1:0-156793 GCA_022494985.1 Micrasema minimum
TTATTTAATTGTGACACACTACGCGATAATTGTTTTGATTTTTATTATACTTAAATTGTGCACGCATACAGGACCTGGGTCGCCTGTTCTATGTATTACAGCACATGCATAAAGGACCTGGGTCTCTCTAGTACCGATCTTCTGTAATTCCTTGCGGTAATTGTTTTTTGATATTTATTATATTTAAAATGTGGATTCACCACGATTACGGCTTTTACACAACCGTTTCCTATTTAATCCCGACACTCGCTATCTTTATCGGGTGGGACTCCACTGGCAAAAATCCTCTGAAGTTTGTGAAACCACTACAACCGCTTGCGGTGTCGAACAGGTTTATACTATTTCTCTATGGTTGTTACGTGAAGCACTCCGTGATAGTTGATTTGGTCCTGTTATTTAATTGTGACACACTACGCGATAATTGTTTTGACTTTTATTATAATTAAATTGTACACGCATACAGGACCTGGGTCGCTTGTTCTATGTATTACTGCACATGCATAAAAGGACCTGGGTCTCTCTAGTACCGATTTTCTGTAACTCCCCGCGGTAATTGTTTTTTGATATTTATTATATTTAAAATGTGGATTCACCATGATTACGGCTTTTACACAACCGTTTCCTATTTAATCCCGACACTCGTTATCTTTATCGCGAATGTAGGTCCGGAATCCTTATCCCCACGGGAGCTGGGTCGAGACTGAGGTTTATTTTTTCAGCCCCACTGGCTGTTACTTCGTTGAGATCTGAGGAGCGGGGAACAGGAGTGTCAGCGGGAGGGTTAAGTGCGCCGGTACAGTAGATCCAAGAGTATGGCAGCGCGGCCCGTGATGGCACGCTTTCCGTCTCCCGTTCGAGGCCCCTTACTGTATATTCCGTGGCCGCGCAGGTCCGGCGCGTGGGGGCCGTCGGCGCACCTGGCTGTTTTTGAACTGGCTCTGACCCTTTTGCCTCTGCGTATAGCTTTACCTTTTTCTTCTTGCGCGTTATGTACTTCTCTGTGTGCGGACGTACTCATGCCGGAATACATTCAAGATGTATAGCGCGAAACCCTTTTATGGTAATTAATTGATTTGAATATTGTCGCTTGCGTCGGGTCACGACAAAACTACATAATACTTAATATGAATGGCGTAAACAAAACTCGATGTACAACCAGAAAACTGGTGAATCTACATCATATTCGGAGTCGAATGTGTAACGTGACTTAAATCTGAGCTTAAAAAAAAAAAAAAATTCTCATAAAAGCTTTCATTAGTACCGCAGATGAAGTAAAATTGCACAAATTCTTATTAAAATGCATTTTTTTTGTTTTGTTTTCTTTATGGATAGTATTAAATTAACTAAATAAATGATATTTGAAAACAATTTGCAAAAAAAATATCGAAAAGTTATCTTCTTGTCAGCGTTGGCGGCTCTTTAATTTTTCTTTTACGTGGGTGAACTTACGTACAATAATGATCAATTATCACAATACCTAATACTACGTCCCTTATAATGCATAGGACACTGCAATGGTACACCAAGTGCAATGAATCTTGATCATTTGAAGGCAAGATGATCAGCCTTACGCTTGCCAGTCCACGATACCTGCACGATTTAAATTTAAAAAGTCTGAACTCCCGGTGGTTATTAAATAAACCAGTAAAGTATTATATTTATTTTGCTCCCGTGGGCAAAGCACGACATAAAATTAAAGAGTATTCATTTTTTACACGCAAACAATTTAAGCGCCGATTTCACTAATTTTTAACCACGTATTTGCAATAATCATTTGCGGGCGTTGAATATTTATCTGCTTTGCAGTTATCTACTGCAATTAACGATCAAGTTTAAAGATCTCCGGGTTATTAAGCCAATTAAATAATCCATGCACAATTATCTTGGGCTTTTATGCGTCAAGATGTGCCCTGAAACATTATTGCAATAATATAATGATATGTGAGCACATCTGCCCCAGGATATAGTGCACTAAAGGTGTGCATAACACGAACAATTTATGGATGCAGTTTTCAAAATGCAAATAAAGATGCGACTATTATGGCCATATAGCATAATATTCCAACGAATAAACGTGTCCGCTTTTGGTGCGGTTTTCGCACAATTTTTATACTTTTATAGCCTAATAAATAGTATTCCATTTTACACAATGGTCTTATACCTAAATCAAAAATTTCTTTAAACGCATAAAAATAAAGCAAAAATCTTTAAAGCCATTGGTGCAATCTGTTTGTAAATCGAATAAATAATAAGCGAGATACAATCATTTCAAATTTAGATTCAACTCAAATTCAAACATCAAATTATTGTTTCTCTAAAAAATTGCCCATTATAATGAAAATCATTTTATACAAATTTATTTATCTTTGTATGATTTGCCAACCCAATGACCTAATGGGGTTCTTCCAGATAACATGAATATTCTTAAAAACGTTATAAATATTTAAAGTATATTTTTACAATTCCAACGATATAAAACACAATACTTAAAAATTTAGTTTTTATTGATAAATTTATGTTTTAAAAACACTAAAATACGAATGATTTTTAACGCCCGTTATTGGCTAATGACGTCATACCCGTCCACCGTGAAAGACGTGAAATTCATTCCGTAGTAAGCGCCTATATTGCTGTGACGTCACACCGCATGCGCGCCAAATGGAGGATTTTGCGAGCGATTTGAAAAAGCGCTATTTCAAACCGCGCTAGAAAATTCATATGACATCGTAAAAATTAAAAAAAAAATCCATTGATATTGTAATTTTTCAATCATTTTTTTAAAGTAAAAAATAAAAAATCGGAAAGAACCCCATTATTAAAGATTTTAGGTTCTTTGATTAGTTGACTAGTCAGAAAATCGTCGTTTTATATTAAACTTGAATTTTTGTTTTGTTTCAGAACCGTGCGCTCAATTTTAGAAATTTAAATAAAGCAAGCGTTAAAGTTAAATAATTAAGACATATTTGTATAAACAAACATAGAATACATCCTCTTACGTAATTTGTTTGTTGGTAATGCCCGTTCCTTTATTTAATAACACCATATTCATTTTTTATCGTTTGTGCATTAGTATATGCTAAATATATCATGTAGGTGCCTTTTTTAGAATTCAGCGGCCATTAGAATATATCCTTTTTACGATTCTTTTCAAATATTACCTTTAATTATATGCTGGAATAAGTTACTGTCAAAATATTGATGGTTTGAATTAATTTATGATTCAAAATCAAGCTGACGGATACGCTTCGAATAATAAACAACAAACGCTTTGATTTTCGACCTTTAAATGTATTTTTTAACAGCGACCTCGAATCAACTGTGGGAAAACTGCAGACAAATTTTTAATTACATAATTGTGATCTCTATTCTTCACACCCACGAATTGAAACGACATAAGACGCATGTCATCGAGTATCTTAATTCATTACTGGTTTTTGTATTATCACTGTTGATCGAGTTATATTTTTAAGTACGGTATAATAAAGATCTCCTACGCATCTTGAGAAACTTGAGCACTTGCGAAATAAGTTAATGTTATTTGTGAAGGCTATTCGGAGAGGATATAATAATAATACACTTGAGAATGAGAGTGATCGTATTATCCAAATAAGGTGCGGTTTGTTTCCATGTCAGACTTTATTATTTGTATCAATAATAGAGGAAGTAACCTCTAAAACTAGCATCTAAAATGTATAGCACAATATATTATAGTCTATTGTTGCGGAGTGGTTCGTGAAACCGTACTTCTAACATGAGTGTTATTTTGACTTTGACCAAATCAACTCAATGCTAAAAAAGCATTGTTTCTGAAAACAACTACATATAATTGACTTGCTTATGGCCGTTGCTATATAAATAATAGTTTTAATGTACTAGCCCTAAGGCTTTCATTTTCTTTCATCATAGTTATCATTAAATTCAATTTTATTAGGACCTTGGAGGTGAGATACACAAATTTATTACGTTCTTTGCATTTGCATTAAAATGCACATGATATAAATCTTCTTTACCAAATATGTTATGAAAAATTCTTACGAATCGCAATGTAATTTACAGATATTTCAGGGAAGAGTTCAGAAAAAAAAATCCGTGTTTTTTTTAATAAGGTGGCCAAAAATGTTTTTTTAATGTTAGAATTTTGTAAAGCTCTGAATATATGCTCTATGTGGATAGAAAGAAAGTGATACTAATAACTGATCATGACTTTGAAATTCTTATTCTATTTTAACGTCACATCAAAGGAAACCAAAGTAAAATAATGTATCGTATTTAAAAAAAATCTAGTAATGAGGATAGAGACATGAAATTAAATAATATAAAAATTCATTACTGCCGCATAACCGTTAAAAGGGAAAACAAATTTGCTGATTTTCATTTCAATTAGAATAATAAAATGATGAATGTATCAGGAGAGCATAAAACAACGGGAGGTATTTTGTGCGTTGTTTTGTCAGCACAATGCACGGATTATATCTGGCACAATGCCTGGGAGGCTCATACGGAGTGGTGGCACGTACCGATCAAGCGGGATTATTTAATTCATATTACCTACTGTTCAATTTTCGGTTGTCGTCGCTCCGTGAATGCCAAATTGCAGGTATTCACTAATCCGCTCTTCTGTTATCCTGGTAATGCTGTCATTATCGGTTTATGCGCGTTAGTTGAGGTGACATGATAATGAATGACAATTTAATTAATACCACCGCGCAGTTCTGTGCTCCTTGGAGGTATTCGAGGTACAGCATCTAATTTTGTACGAATTGAACTTTGGTTCTATGTGATTAATTTTACGATATATTTAGTAATTAAAAGGTTAAATTATTCATCAAGTGTTCGCTTTATTATTTAAGCATTTTAACTGTAAGTTTGTATAAAAAGCTGTAGACGCGCTTAAAAAGTTAACTTTTTTTCTACACACAAAAGGAGAATAAAAAAAGCCTTATTTAATAATTGTTTTAGCGGTCGTTTCTCCTTACTAACGAAAAAACTGCCGATCCCTGAAATGTAGTGGCCTAGTGGTAGCGTTGTAGACTCTTGAGTCTAAGGTTCCCCGGATCGAATCCTCTCTCCACTACAAATTAATTCTCATTTTCAAGCACATGCCACAAATATGGCAAAATATCATAAGGTTGCATATAATTATTTTTAAATGATAAAAATAAAACATTTAATTTGCTACCAAGCTTTTTTTTAAAAATAAATATTTCAATAAATTTCCACTAATTGAACGAAAATTAGAGTTTTTTTCCGTCACTCAAACAATTCAATGAAGCATTGTTTCAATTTTGTTCAGATATTTAATTTTGGTGTATGAAGGACCACACATAAAGCCATTAGCTTTAGTAACTCATCTGTTTTTGTACTATTTGTAATCGTTATATTTTCTAATTGTTTTAGCGGTTTTCATCACACCCATTATAACGTTTGTTTACACCAGGGGAAATCGAAAATCTGGTAAACAAATTGGGGTAACTAAGTACCCGATTTTTTGTGTTTTTATTTTGCCGATTTCAGAATATTTTATTAAATCATCAATATTTCACGAGTTACCCGTATAAATTATTTGTGATCGAAGTGCAGTGGTGGATTTTTCTGGATATCTTGACACTTTTTATTATAAGTTATTTAAACTTTTTCAAGTGTTATAAAAATTAGGATGAAATAATCGGTTTTTGGTAGTGCTGCAATTCCAATGTTAATCTCATTCAACAACAATAGATAATTTATATCCTTTTTAGTATTTTTTTAGTATGTTCAAAATATTTTTAAGGCCCTTTATTTATTTATTAGTTTGCCAAAACCTTGGGTTAGTGGAAAAATTAATGTATTTGGTACAACAATATATCTAGACTAGGCACATTTATATGCCTAATTTCTGAGACAAATCGTAGAAATATATAAAAAAATTGTCCTAAAAGAGAAAGTGTTGCGTCACATGAAAAATCTTTATACTTTATTGTACATTATAATAATAATAATAATTATTATTATTTTTATATTTTTTAATTAATTATAACCTTTACCCTTTTTTCTTCTGTGTACTGATTTAATCACATTTCTCACTACACAAAAATTATACTATGTTAGAAGTACATATTTATGTAGGTTCGTTCACAAATTATTTAAATTTGTACAATTGTGCAAGTTTATTTCAGTTTAGCAATTGAAGTTCAAAATCAGTCGTGGATCCAAAGGTTTATACAAGTAGACCGCAAACGTTTACTGTTTGTCCGTGGGGATTTTCCAGTTCAAGTTTCTGCTACCCTGGTACCACAACCGTCCAATTATTCCTGAAATACATATTAAACAGACAACTTTAATAATAAACTGTTAAGCTTTCGATTAAAAGTCCAGTCCATATTATGTTTGTATGGGTGTAGGTTGCATTTATTGCACTTCGGGGGATAATGTTAGATTATAAAAGAAAAATACGTAGATAACATTATTGTCAATTTTCCCCGATTTATAATAAATAATTAGCCAACCAAGAGATAAAATTGAATTTAAAGGGTGACCGAAAAATGGAGAACTGGGGTGATTTTGTACATAACGGCTTTTATTAAAACTATTCAACTGTTATGGTAATCCCTGGAATAAATAAATATAGAGTAAACATTGAATAAATATTATTTTTTACTTTACTCATCTACGAACGAAGCGATGATTTAAAACGTTAAACATTTTTTGGTTTTTATTCAACACATCAAGAGAGAGATCACAATCACAATTACAATGTGCATTAATCAAATCACTTGAAAAAAAACCGTTCGCTCCAGGATTTGAACCTGGGTATTTCTGATTGCCGGTCAACTTTAATTTTGTTTCAGACTACGTTACTTTTTTCATATACGAGGCTACATAGTAAACTAACTGCATTCAAAATAGACAAAACGACAAACAATACATACTAAATATATGATGAATTTCATTAAGGAATATTTAGACAACGAAAAGAAATTTAAAAATAGGAAAAAGATTTATTTAAAAAAAACTTAAAATAACATTTTTTTAATTTCCGGATTTTTGATAGTCTACACAAAATTTTAAAAAGTGGAAGTACAAAAAATACAATGGTGAAATAAAGGTTTTTTTAAATAATCCAACTAAAAATATCATTAATCGAAACGTTTAAAACAAATGACAACCCGTTTTCTTTTTTCATACAAATGAGCGCATTTTTTAAAGTAAAATAAATAGCGGCACGTTCACGTATGGCATATGATAACATTTTCGGAGCCCAAACGCACGCACACACCCTCCTGCATACATAATACACACATTCCAAACAGCAACACGGAGCCGTGGCTCGCTCGGCGAAACTGTGACTGTTACACATGTCAAACGGCAATAAAAATAAAAGTTGTTTCAGTAATTCAGCAGAGGAGCGACGCAGCATCCGAAGAATCTGTATGGAGTATCGCTGTCTCGTTTTAACGGACGGTACGGGGTATTTTCCGTCTCCCGTGGCGGGGAAAATCGATGGCATCGTTTTGACTACGAAGCGCGGCCATCTCGATATGGAAAATCCCGACTTTAAAATTTAATTTTACTGAAAAACTAGTTAGTATTTAAAAAAATAAATTGTTTAGCAAAATCTTAATAAAAAAAGATTAACGAAAAAATAAATGTACCTAAAAGTTTATTTTTTGTGTTTATGTTTATTTATTTAATTTTGGTGTCTCATGCACTGAGATACTAAATAAAGGGAAAACTATGTTTGGGCTGAGGAACGATATAATCCATCGAATATAAATCCCTGCATTGGTAACTACTATGTCCTATGCAACATTAGTGCGGATATGGAAATTAAGTCATATAAAAAATTAAAATAAATTAATATAAAAATGATCAAGTAAAAACCCAAATACTGTAAAAAGGGATGACACTTTTAAAAGCTTTGTTTTCTGAAATTTTAAACGCACAAAAGACTATTAGGTATCTTAGCTAGTTTTTAATTCACAGCAGTAAAAACTTAAAGTTACCATGTTCAGAAAAATATCACCATGTTTTTTCCTGATGCGTGATTTATTTCACGGTATTTTTACCTGAATTTTTACTCAAAATCACTTATAAGGGAAACATTTTGGTTTATTTAGGAAACAACAGAACAACAAATAAAAATACAATTCTGTATAAAGTTTAATTTTGAAATTTCACCCTTACGTCATTTATTTGCTTTTAATTTTTTTAAATGAGAAAATCTTGTGGCGTGAATTTTCAGTCGAGATGGCCGCGAATTTTCCTCTTCCCGTGGCGGCGCCACCCGGGCTAGTGCGTCGCCATTCTGCGCACGCGCCCGCCATGTCTTCTCTGTGATTGGCCGGCGGTGACGTCATACCTTCCCCCACCCCTGCGCTGATGATGTCATCGCCACACGATCAGTTGCCTCGCGGTGTTCAGCGGGTTGCCTGCCGCGACTCCTGCGTAGTTCTGCGCCCCTGATAACAAACATTATGACATTGGTATATTTTTGTTGAAATGACTGTGATAACCGCAAAAGACAATGGTTTTGATTTCAAATTAGTGATTAATACTGTTTTGGACTGTAGGAGAAATTTAAATTATCACCGATTTTGAAAACAACAAGTTGAAAGGTAAGTAATGTAAAAATAACACCTATCTGTCATTTCATTGTGTTTAGAATTTTTAAACCTTTTCCAAAACAAAGTCGTAATTTCTATTACTCTTGTTTTTTTTTAATTTATCAAAAACGCAATTTTTTGCGTCATATTTCCAAATTTATCAGCGGTCATAGCGTGTTTATTAGCAATTCGGCAAGTAGGTTAATTTTAAGCTCGCTTGGATATAATTATTATACAGCCTTCTAAATGAGTCACTCTTGTTGATTTAACCTAACTGGAACTAACTACCTACCGTAAGTTTATTAATTCATACTGTTATAAGAAATTTATGCTTGTTCTACTTATATGTTGACACTTCATGTACCTTAAAATATAAGAATATAATGTATAATATTACGTCGTACGAAATATACTATATAAGTATTTTTTCTATTGAAATAAATATTTCATGCAAATGTATTAAGGAAGATTTGACGTTAAATCTTTGTAAAATTAATTGCACACCTTTATAAATATATTATTATTTAAATCCATAAATGTTTAGTTCGTTTAATAATTTCAAACTACTTTTTTATTATTTTTTTACTCTTAATAATACAATCAGTATAAAATCAAGTTGGTGTACAGATGCAGTGCCCTATGCACCAATGGGTGCGTATAAGGGAAAGTAGTAGAAGTTTTACTCTCAATATTTAATTAGTGAACAATGCCACATTGTATTTTTAACAGATATATGTATTTTTCTTTAATGGTATAATAATTGATATGAGAATTTACGCATTAGTTTTATGGAACAACTATTTGTTTTGCATTTTATCGCTTTTCTAACATCGCAATAAAGGAGTAAATCCTTTATTTTGTATTTTTTTCATTTAAATTAAACCAATAAAAAAACATAATCATTTATAAAAGTAATCTCTAATTTTGAAAAAAAAAAAATATTTACGTAATATGATGTAAAATCACCAACCACCACCTTCATAATATGATTAACGTATTAACTTATTCCGTTCAACGGAAACCGTCAAAAATACGTATTCAGAACTTATTGGCTCATACGCGGTATTAAACTTACATAGACGATATATATAATATCTCTCATCCGCACCTAATGGTGTATGGGGCACTGCATTGGTACATCAAGTGCAGTATATGAAACTACGCAGTATAAAATAAATTAGATTAAAAAACTAAAATATAGTGAAAAACCACAAATTTTTTAAAAACGTTTTACAAAGATTAATAAGGTATATGGAATCACATTTTAAAACTATTTAATTACCTGTCAGCTTTTCAATCCGCTATGAAAAGTAATTTGAGCGGAAATTCGCAGTGGCCTTGATTTACTAGAAAATGCTACCTCAGCTACTAGTGGTACAAAAGAGGATTTTCATTAAAAGGCTTCTCTCGTATTGCCCAGAAGGCTTCTCTTATGTCAGAATCTGCTTCTAAAGAACATCTGAATTCCTGAAAACGTGGAATATACTCAAATTTCCATTGTATGGATGAAACCCCGGAAAAGTAGAATAATGTTAATTATTATTTTCACCTAATTTAAAAGGCAAATTTATCTACATGAAAATTTATGGCCAATTTCTCAACAGAGGCAAAAATTTTAGTTCCAAGTTTATACGCTCTCAAGCTATGCTATTTTAAGGAATCATCGCAATTTTTAATTATTGCAATTAAGATATTATTGATATCCCAACAGAGAAAGACTCTGGAAACAAATGTGGTACGCGTTTACAGGGCTTATGACCTTTCAAAATGCCTGTAAACGCCTAGATAATCCACATTCGTTTCCAGAGTTTCTCTGTCTCTGTTGGGTCAATGATATCAATGATATCTGATATTAGCCCAGCATGGGTATAATCCAGTAATTTGTCTACAAGTATTTGTACACATTCAAAATGTTGTTAAAATGCAATTTAATTCAAGACAGTTTATACTATTTTTATTGTCAGGAATTTTTTTCACTTTAAAGTTTGTCTTCTGTGTCTTCTGCTAATTTTATAACGTGGACCCTACATATAAATAATATGTATTTTTTATAAATCTGTGCCATAGATGTAAGTATTAAATTTTTTTCGTGCGCTTCATTATAAGAAAAGTGGAGTTTTATACGTTTATATTTGTGTGGTCAACATAAATTCGAAAACATTGTTTTAAAACTCAATTTAGAATGAAATATTATAAAAAACAGATTTCGTTGAAGTCTAAAAGTGCTTAAATCAAAAATGTTTTGGTTTGTAAACAATGCATTGTAAACATAAGCACAAAAATGCACTGAATTCCAATCATAGTATTTCAGTGAGCCACAAAAACTTGGTGGGATGCATTTTACAGACGGTTAATTATTCACGAATCAAAATATTCTACTTCTGTGAAAAACATGGGATACTGAATGAAATTTTTGATTGAAAATGTTTTTGCGCTACTAAAAACTGTACACAGAATAAATTAATAGAAAATGTTTCCTGATATATTTGTAAATAGTAAATTGGAGTTTTTATTCAAATAAAAGTTAAATAAGTCTGTGATGGAAAACTCTTTTTAATAGCTTAATTTTTATTATTATTGCAGAGATATTTATTTGTTTATTTCTCATAAACATCCTCAAATAAAAATCATTAAGCAATTCTGTCCCGATAAACTGTAGTTTTTACAGTTTGTCATTGGGTGCAATAAAATAAAATATACTACTACAAAAATGAATGTATTGTGTAATAGCACCATTTACAGTATTAAGATGTTGTATAAAGTGAATGAAAAATTATAAAGTGAATAATTACTTTTTTTTTTGAAAGGGGGGATTAATTAAAATCAGTTTTTTGTTATACATATTGAGTTATATATATTGAAACGTGTTCTACAGAGTGAATATAAAATGTTTTACCCGGAAAGCATACACGCACGTACATTTCGTGTTTTAAGTTATACTTAATTAAATATGATTATCGAAAAATGTACATAAGACTTTATCACATCATAATTTGACTAATTTATTTTTTAGCATAAAACGTAAGAACCCCTTACTCTGGGGTGGGAAGTCAAATAAAAAATCTCAGACTGTTCCGCATTTTGAAACGCAACTGCCTCGTCTCGCCTTGAGGGCATCCCCACTGTCTCACCCCCTGGTTCCTTCTGCGATCCTATTCCCGGCTCTTGGTAAACGTATCAAATTTTACATTAACCAACCGACACACCCCTGCAAATATGCATACAAGTAACGAACCATGGGCTTCCTCCATCCTCCATCATATCCTCTCCATTTCTCGACTCCTGGTATCTCGTACAATTCTGGAGAAGAGAATTGACGAGAAAAGAAGTATCTAAAACAACTTTTGTACCATAAAAAAGTGGATTCTAAGAAATAAACTATTGTAATAAGTACATACATATACATACGTAGAATTTATTACGAATTTTCTCATCACATATATACCTATTACATTATCTTCACAATTTGTATATATTATGAAGGTTCAAATGTGTGTATTCACGGTTAGTGCTTTCAATTAAGATAAAACATACTCTTCTTGAGACGAACAACAATTTAGCTTTTACAGAACTTCGGTGCTTCACATAATTGCACGGTCTGTTCAAGTGTTATGCTTACAAATATTTACCATGAAGGTAAGTTCCCACATTACAGAACTTTATAGTTTTAAACATTATTCCCTTCATAAAATCAAATCACATTACATATAGCAGTTTTTTAAAGTTTTAATAAAATGTAAACATAGAAAATATTAATTTGTTTATTGTACAACATTCACTGTTTATTTACTTTATTTTACACCTTTTGGGTGCTCAACAGCAATACTTTTTATAGAATTTCAAGGCTAAGTAAATATTTCAAAAGCCGGTTCCAACAAAATATTACAATTAAATAAAAAAGATAGGAGAAAATACGAACATATCAAGTATTAACTACATATAGGTATGTAAAAATTGCAAAATAAAATTATTTAATTAATGTGAAGGGAGAGGGTGTGTGTATGTGTGAGGGTGTGTGTAAGTGTGATTGTAAGGTTGAGAGGGGGTAATTTTATCGTTAGTTCAAATAATGAAACTAATCTTTTTAGTCTGAAGCATTTATTGTATTATGCTTACACCTAATTTTAAAGCAGATATTTTGTATCAATACAGTTTCATGATTAATTCATTGTTGCCCACCCTTTTGTGTGAATTACTTGTATTCCCATCAAAACGTTACGGACAAGTGCCCGGATAACATAAGTGCCAGGAGGAAGCTGTTATTATTTTAGTACTGGACGGACACTTGGTGGAAGTAGGAGGTACGGGAGGATCGGATGGCTTAAATTAATACATATTAGCTTAATGGAGAGTCCCGGCATCTGATACCACAGGACCATCGCGAGGGCTCGTTTTTATAGCGTATTTATTTCACACAAAAGTGTGACGAATTAATCATATTCGTTATAATTTTAAACATCTCTGTGGTAATAATTATATTTATTATTTCTACATAGTATCATTATAAACAGAAAACTTCTTCAGAGTATTTTAGGCAATTTATTTTTACCTCTCTGTTACCATTTTACGATATATTTATCAACTTGGAATGAGACTACATTTTCATGCGTTTGAAACTTAATACAGATAAGTTTTCTCTTACCACTCACTTCTTACCAATAAATGTAATGCGAGACTTATTTCAAGTTTTCCGAGTGAAATTACTTGAATGTTGATCTGAGCTTTCTAAAAGTCAAAGAGTCTAGCTTTTCCGGTTTGTATTTAAACTTTCTCTCACTTCGCAAGGAGTAAACAAAGAATGCAAAGTATTTGCTATATTGCCCAAATTACAGGAAAACTTCCTGGTGGCATTTAGAATCTTCTCACCATTTTGCCTTTTACTTTTATTTTACACTACTATTGTTACAAAATAAAGAAATACTAAAAGCAAATAAGTTGTTAGATAGGTACATGAAAACTTATCTGCTAGTACAAAATGGCGTCAATGCGACCTTTTTGTAATTAATGTGTAGAACTTTATCTTTTCCACGTTCATAGGATACCGCATAGAACACAAACAGGTGAAATATAAAATAATGTAATAACAAGAAAACTTCAGATTATATTAGGTACTCGTAAATGATCAACATTAAAAATCTTGTTGAACTTAGGACCTGTAAAAGCTTTGACTTTGTAGGTTTTACTTTGACAACTCGTTTTGAAAACAATGCTCCTGTTTGGGACAAGAATAATAACAATCTACCCGGGTCGCAGGAGAGTGAGGAGTCAGGCGAGATGCAGATTACCTTGGTACCGCTTCAGTACGAGTATGAGTCACAACGCCGCGTCCGCGTCCCAAGGGTAGCACTTACAGCCGAGTCTGTTGATTGTGGGGAGACCGTTGAGATTATTATGTACCCCTGGTATCAGCGAAAGCGTTATTTCCGCACTCTAAATTTACACTCCCGCTCACGCCTCATTTCAAAATGTTTATTTGGGAGGTAAGGTGAAAATTCTAACGTCGGCGTCGTTTTGTTGTGATAATCCATAATGATAAATGGTTTTTCCACTTCTTCAAATGTTGAGTAAGCAAGTATTTCATACAGGGGATTATAAAATTCGAGATGGATTTATAAATAATCATAACTTGAAGAAAAAAAGAAAACTTCAGTTGTTTCTAAAATACACAAATATTTAATGTGACACCTTGGACTGGCTCAGAAACGTAAGAATAATCATTTTTACTTCGAGTAATAAATTACGAAGATAAACTGCTCTTGGTGTAGGTACCAATGAACTGCCCTATTCACCATTGGGTGCGGATAAGGGGAAGTAGTAGTAATTGTGGTTTTCTAAAGCTATTTTTATTCCTCACTGGTTTAACTACCAACAAGTACTTAGCAAGTAGCGCAACTGTCTAGTTTAAAATAAAATCCTTTCATTTGTACATGTTTTCTCTACAATCTCAAGCCGAACTTTTCACTCAAGTTGATAAAAATATTGTCCTAGGCTAGACATTTAGATGGTAATGTGATAACACTACGAAGGTGTAATGATGTCTGGCTCGAAGCGTTTTTCCACAATGAAAATACAATTTTCCTACGAGAAAATTTTCTTTTGAATGCGGCGAGCTTAGCAAACCGACTGGAAATAAAGATTTGGGCCGATTTTCTACATTTTTCCAGCAATAACCTTTATCAGACCTTTACATTCATCATATTTTTTGCATTGCTATCTTAACAAAGACAAAAAATTATCTTAAGAAAGGAATAAAGTGAGTTTTAGTATGTTTATTTCATTCGTGAAAAAGTTTTAAATGAAAGAAATAAAAAGATATTTATATATTTTTTATGACTCACAAGCTATCAATTATGTAGTAATTATTTTTAATCGGCTTATATGGAGCATATTTTAAATTTTATTAAGGCTGTTTTAAGTAAATAATTTATTATGAAAAGTTTTTAATGATTTAGATTAGAACATTATAAAAACATTGATATGCAAATGAAAAGACGTATACACATGAGGAAAGTATGTAATTGAAGTGTGCTAATTTTACGCCAAACAAAAAAAAATATGTATGGTGATAATTAGATAATTAATATTTGTATCCAAGGACACCTTAAAAAAAATTATGGTACACAAGAAATCCCTAGTTTTAGGGATATGTGTATTAAACAAATCTAGGAAAATCGCACTTTTGGAGATCGGAAATATTCAATATTTTCTCTATATTTTATTTCATCATTACCATGACCGAGGATTATCATAACCATAATTTAATCGTTTTAAAAGAAGCCATTGAGGTATATTTATACGAAAACGGTGCCATATAAATTATCCATGATAATAATAGGTACAAATACACCAGTGCTCCATTTGTCGTTCACCCTTATTTTATTTATATTTTTTTGCTTTATATATTATTAATTAATTAGAAATTGTCATAATAATTGAGATAATTGTCAATAATGCAAACCAAGTACTTATCTTTCATATTCTAACATTATCTCCCGAAGTGCAATTAATGCATCTTACTCCATACAAACATATTTATATTGACTGGTCTATAATGGAAAAAAATGTTATTTTGAACATGATAATAAAAATATATTTTTTTTAGTTTGATTCTCAATAATACTCATCTACAAAATGTATTTAAATATTGCTATGTTACTGTACAAAGCGTCATTTTCTTCCGAATCATTTAAGTGCCCAAATGACTTTTTAGCAAGATCGATATTAATTAATTTATGATTTTTTGTCACAAAGTTTGTACGTTAGACTTTTCCAATTGGCTATAACAGAGGCCCTATTTGGTAATTTCAATAAAAGCCTCGGAGAAGTAGGTTCTATTAAGGTACAGTAAAACGTGACCAATCGCTATCCCGTTTGAATTAAAAACTCCCTTAGCAATTAATTGCATTCTTTCAGTTTGTTTCGAGTGGTTGTAAAAGAATTCTTAACTAACCCATCACTCTACGTGCTCACTCTTAGGGGAAGATACTGAATTATTCTTTTGTTTAATCTTTTAAGGGATTTTGGTCAAGTTTTATGAAAAGCACAAATTACTTTTTGCATTATTATGTTGAAGTCATGTGGTAATTTTTTAAATAATTTAATCATATGATAATCTAAATTAGACATTTTACATAGAAGTACACATTTTTTTTAGGTTATAATCCAATTTTATTAGTACATTAATTTTTTAGAAATGTGAAGTTCAAATAACCTTAAAAATATACCTTAACGTTTCTGCCTTTGAATACTTAAGTATTTTTTTGCTTAAATATTTTCCATCATATTTTTAGTTTATAAAGGGATTTTACATAAGTCGCATTTTTTCGAGAAACATATGTCATTAAATCAAACTTATTTAAGTTGAAGTGAGTGAGTTTTAAATAGGGGAAAAAATACCACTACCAGAAAACTTAAAATGTTGGCTTGCGAAAGTTCCTTACATTGCAATATTTTCAGTATGAAAAAGATTTAGCTCTAGGAAACTTTATCAGTATAAATGTCAACAGAACTAAGTAATCTAACATGCAAAATTGTGGTGTTCAAAAAGTTCAATCCTTTTCTGAGGCAGGGAAAGAAGTTAAAATAAATATTCTTTTGACTTACGTATTTAGAATCAAGAAATCAAGTACCTACGTGATTGAGACACAACCAAGAAAATTCAGTATTTTTAAATCCATCTTCTTTGATATAGTATTTGCAAAATAGAATAAGTACATATGAAATAAAAATTATTAGTTTAATAGTCAAATAACGCAAACAATAAAAGTGTTATTTTACTTTTTATATTACTTTTAAACCGGCGCCAAGCGATTTATTACATATGAAATATATTAATTTTACTTTATTCATCTGCATATGAAGCGATGATTTTAAAATGCTACACATTTTTAACGTTTTTTATTTAACAAATCAAGAGAAAGATAAAAAAAATTGTAATTAAAATTTGCGTCCATCAAATCACTTGAAAAAATAACCGTTTCGCTCCAGGATCTTGGAAAGCTTTTGTTAAAATAGTTATTGTGGGTTGAGCGAGAATCGAACTCAGTTCCACCGATTGAAAATTCAACGTCTTGTACACTGGACCATCATGTTTAAATAACTGTTTTTACATTACGTAGTAATTAGAATTTATGAAATTTGTTTCTGAATCATGATTTAGATTAAACTTCCTTTGTAAAGTGCGTAACAAAAGATATTTTCGAGAAACTCAAGCGATGAAAACAATTCCAATAATTCTCAATTCATTTTAATTAAACTTTGGAAACTTTTTATCTGACAAAAGCCTTTAAACGTACCCCTCTTTCATTATAATTGCTTCAAGATTATTTAATGTAGTATCCCGATGAAACAAAAACGTAATTATACTTTCTTAAATCTTAAGATTACGTTTTGTCGAAATAATGGATTATAAAAAATAAAAAAAGAATAAAAATCTAAGTTTTTCAGAAGCTTTGAAAAGTTCCTTTTAACATAAATTTATTTTGTAAATAATCTACTCTTGTAAAGTTTACTAAAATTGGAGAGAGTGTAGAAGCGACGCTGCCCGTACTTTGGTCAACTTTTCAAAGTACTTCGGCGAAGAACTTCGCGAGAGTGTAGAGCTTACATTAAAATAGTTACCATGGTATATTTATTCCCATCGCTTTACACGTACACTGCTATTCATCGGTAAATAACGTCAGAATAACGGTACGTTGAACTAAACTTGGTGACCAATCGCTTAGCTACGAGGCAGTTTATAGAATTTATACGCTCATCACATATGATCTACTACTACTACTAATTTCCTTACTATTTTGCACACCCAATGCCAATGGTGCATAGGTCACTGCATCAGTATACCAACTACAGTGTATATTAATCGTTTTATATACGAAGGTAGGATGATCTGCCTTACGCTTCAGTACGAGTCCAAGAACTGGACGTATCATCTATAATATATATACGAGAATATTGAGTTTTTTAAAAACATTTTTCCCTAATAAAAGTCTGTATTTTTAGTACGTTTAGCATTTTTTTCCTTTTTTGCAATTTTAGCGATTGTTAAGTGGAATTCAATTAAGTTTAACTGCCAATATCGGAGGCTTCTAACCCTCTTTTCAATGATATGAAACCTTTTAGAAATTTGCAATAATGGGGTTCGAAAGTTTTCCGCCCCTAGATTTAGATAAACCACGACCTTCCCATCAATCGAAATCATTATATGCAAACCAATGAAAATTGGAGATCTTTTAAAAATAACATGATTTTCTGAACTGTAATATTTTTTATGAATACTGAATATTAGTTATTAGTATGTTCTTATGATTTTTATTTATTAAAAAAAAAAATACATCAGTATTTATGTAATATAGTAATCAATAATATGTCCTACTGAGTTGCCTACCGCATTTTTACTCTAATAATAATTATTAAGGTTCTTAGTCTGTCTGTATGCCGTAATTTGTTTTTAATTTTAAATTCAATGCCAAAATATACGTTTTTTTAGTTAAAACTGAAGGTCTACTAAAATATCACCAGTGTAGTTATTAAACTAGATTTTTCAGTAGAATAATATTTTATATGCATATTACCTTACTAAACTCATTTATCTTGTGGGTAACAATAGAATAATATGTGGGTTAATGGTAAAATTATCCAGGTGTAGAGTATGGATGCAACATGCACTCGGGTATTTTTATGCAAATTTGAACCTAGTTTAGACAAAGGAAAAACAAAATAAATCTCCCCACGAATGCACTATACCGCCACCCTTATCCAGTACTGCATACAAGCACCCGCACCCCTATAAAATAGTGCATTACGTAAGGTTTACGGTAGGTATATAAATTCACTAACATCAGTCTTCTATTATTATGTACGCGTAATCAGTTCTACTCTAGCTTCCGGAATTTTGATAAATCTTTTGCAATATTCTGTAAGTATGTTTTTAAATAAACAGTATTTTTTAATATCCATGCATTTATAGGTAATAAAAATAAATTAAGAAATATATAAAATAAATAAAATAAGTAATATAAAATAGGATTAGGTGCCTAAAGCCCACTTTGTACGGACAGTTTACCATACAGTTTCCTGTGCATGTCTGAAAACTGAGTCCCCGTATAAAGCTACCCCTAAACTGGATGAAAAACTCTGTGCCAGTCGTCAGAATCTCACTGTGCGCTCTAATTCCACCCATTTTTTCACTCAGTTTCGGCGCGCGCATCACCCGCGGCGATTATACGACAGTATTAATATGTATATATTCAATAGTATCGGTAATATTACAAATAACCTTTGATAATTTTTTATGATAGGCGAATATTGAATTCATTATAATAGTAATCGGTAAGATTTCAAATAAATTTGATAAATTTTTTATGGTGGCGAATATGATATAATGTTATAATAATATGAACTGAAATCCTAGATCGAAATTCAAAATATCGAATAACGACTATTTGGACAGATGAGTAATGTTGCCAAATTGTAATATCGGTTAGAAGTTCCTAAAGTTATTCATAATATGTTAAAATTTATATGCGCTTATGCAAAAATAAAAATGACCCAAAAATAGGTAAATCAGTTGTACATTTCAGTAGATTCGTTTAATCTCCACAAAAACGATAGATCTGCAACAAAAATCGATAAGATAGGTGCGACGATAGAGATTATTAGTATGGCAACATTATATGGCAGTCCGACTGTGTATTCTATGGTCCGACTGTCGCGCTCTGCGCATGCCTACGGAACAGTAAACTGTGCCGTGTAAAGGTTAAAATTTACACCGCGCAGTTTCATTGGTCAGAAAAACGGTACAAGAAACTGTGTAGTTTTCCCCTGACCCCCCACAAGAAACTGCACAGTAAAACTGTCCGTATAAAGTTAGTCTTTAAGATGAGCCATTAAAATGTTTATTTTACAATACTATTCGGTTATTCTGGTTTCGTTTTTTTTTACAATACCTAAATTCTTCTCTTTTAAGTGGACCTCCAAAATTGTATTTTTCCGACGATAAAACTACCTAGCTATTTGAGTTTTTACTCTATCTCCGATACAACTTCATAGATACTCATCAGTGCAAAATTTATCGACTTTGAAGGTTTTTTGCAGCGCGAAGCTTTGATATCGCTTATTTATGTATCGATTTTTACCCTCGCCTGACGTTCGAAAGCTCCGGTAGCTTAGTTTTAAACACAAAGCTCAACAAAAACATTGTGAAATTGATTGTAAATTAAAATGCCAGCACTCTGGAAAATTCCAAACAATTTTTATTGATACTATGAAAACGGTATAATATATTGTGTTTGTGCAGTTATTATGTACTTAATGGATTTCTTTATTTTTTTAGAGTTTTTAAGTAGATATTTTAAAGAGAAACACTCTTTAAACCTCAACCAGGAGTGTGTTTTGCAAGTATTTAGGTACGTTCATTTTGGAACCACAAAATCGATAATCTTGTATTTCTAGGTTAAAAACAAAATTAATTTTCGCGTTTAAATTGAAGCTAAATACACTTTTAAATTATCGCAAAGTATCTTCGTTATTTAAATTGTACATTCAGTAATAAAATTAATGCCTAAAAAACCATAATATATTATGATTTTTTTAAATATGTACGTTAATTATTGTATTTCTAATTTAAGCCTAAATTCTAGTACGATCATCTGGTTCATTCAAGCCTAAGTGGTAATTTTATAGGGCACGGAAAATGGAAAATCAGTGACCTGGGTCGAAACCCGTGTTTGTTTCGCCTACTTGAACTCGTTTTCAGCTGAAGCGAGGTGATAAAACTAAACCGCTTATTCAGAATACTACCGGGTTCAAAAGACCACTACAAACACATACTAAATATACAACACGTTCGCGTAGTGTAGCGGTAACGCGTTGTGCTGCCATGCATGAGGTCGCGGGTTCGATTCCCGATAGAGGTCAATATGAAATGTTTATTTGAATGTGTTTTTCACATCATAATATGTCATATGTGACTCCTCGGACTGGCGCTGAAGCGTAAGACTGATCACCTTGCCTTCATGTAAACAAATTAATCATGAATCGCTGCACTTGTGTCAGTGCAGTGCTCTATGTATCATTGGCTGCGAATAAGGGAGAGTAGTAGTAGAAGTATATGATTTGTAATATATTTTGTTAAAAAAGAACTTATAAGATCAATATTATTAATTTCAACTCATAATCAACGTTCCCTATATCCGATCCCTAAGTGGAGCATATATACCATTCCACAAACTACCTCCAAGCTAAGCGATCGATCGGCCGCCAGCTTTCACACGTCCTCCCAAGTCAGGTCATCGTCCCATGGTTCTGACGTAAGCTGCCGACAAATAACCTTCGGTGGAAGGTAATGTTTATTTACTAACTTTAATATTATAATAATTTACATATAAGCCTACTTATAATTTACAGAAGAAAGCAGGTGACAGTAATGATTGAAAAATAAGTTTGTCACAGACATAGAGATTATGAACAATGAAAGTTCAAATATTTTTGAAAAGGCTTGGGCCTGAAGATTTTTAGCAAATATTACTAAATTTTTGCATTAGTGATTTGAAAATCACAAATACTTTGTTACTTTAATAAACGCCTAATGGCATCGATCAACCGATATATATATATAATGGTCACCTTTATTGTACCAGGAGACTATAAATAATAAAGGACTTTAAAGATTTTTATTACGCTAAGACTCCAACCTTACGCATTTTCTTGTTTTACCCAATTAGCCTGGATTCGGGGTTAATTTTACCTCTGCGATATTAGGAGACCATGAAAAACGAGGAGTGTCTCATCAACTGCAAATGTGTCACACGTGACGTGGAACACCTTACGATGACGTCACCCTTTTTTACGACCACTCCACACGTTTTGGCTTTAATCAGGAAAGCAGATTATGCCTGAAGAGCAAGTCGGTGAGGGAAGATTAGATCATCAAAGAGAACGCCGATCAAAACTACTGAGATGAAAATTACCCATAAACAACGGCATGAGAGAAACGGAAAAATCATTTTCCACTTTTTCCTCAAAGTCTAAACCTTCTTTTTTACCCATTCGTTTGAGTAAAAAATTGAACGGGATATAAGAGGCAACATTTTCTATAAAATAACATGTAATAATGACTTTAATTTGAACACTCCCTTTATTTATTATTTGACTAAACTGACTGATCAAGTAAAATATTTACAAAAAGATATATAGCTAAATTTAAGAAATAAACATCAGAAAAAAACAAATAGATACGCACTTAATTATTTTTAAATGAAAATAATCGTTTAACAACCGACCGATGCACTGTTTATTAGTGTCTAAACCTTTCCACGATGAGACCACGCGAAACTCCAGAGGGTGATTATTCATGATATTTCTGAAAAAAAATCTTAATAAAGTTTTTCAAAAAACTCAATTCTAATTTCTTAAAAAAAATGATTAAAATATGAATAAAAATTCACGCGTGTAATACCGTCCATTTTTGAACTGGCTAACACACGTGACCTGCACCAATTTCAGATATGAACTTAAATTCGAATTTTGAATGTCCGCACAAGGCGTACCAGAGCGGACCCCACTCCTCCCCGCCCACCGCCACCCCGCCACCGCTAGCATTTTCAAATAGAAGCCAGTATTACATAGGTCGCTTTTTATTAATACTCTTTTTTTAAATTAATATTTAAAAATGCCGGATCAAAAAATTATAAGAATTTTTTTTCTCAGAAAACCATGGAACAATCGCTGCCTACGAGAGTTTCGCGGTCTCATCGTGGGACCAACGGTGATATATTAAGATGGTAGGAAAAGAGTATCCATCACATCAAAGTTTGGTTTATTTAAAAAGCTCTGTGTCTTATTTATTTCACTGACATAAAAATAATAACATGTAAGGAATGCCAGTATTAAACAAATGATTATCTATAAACTAAACAACAAAATATTTATTGTTTATTTTTTGCTTAAACCACTACTTTTTTATGAAATCGGTCACGTACAAAATACACATTTGGTTATTCTCAGTTATTATCCTTTATTTACATTTTTAATATAGCTGTACATAGAATTAACTCAATAAATAAGTAAATTTAATATACAACGTACAAAACGATCATTTTGCACTAAGTAACGGATTCAAAGCTTTAGACTACCCATAGTGTCTGGTTATTATAGATGTGGGGGTGGGTCTACCCATTAAATAGATGAAACTCCTCAGCCTTAATCCGACCATAAATTGCAGGAACGATGATGCCTCCATGGATGCCCCGCAAAGAAGGCGACAAAATGTAGGTACTCCCGAGCACCCTGCCTTCATAAACTAGAAATTGTTATTTAAAAACACATATAATCGTAATGAATTAAGCTTAAAGAATGGTTCTTATCTATACTTAACTGATTTTAAAAAAAAAGACTAGGGTGGTAACCATGATTTTTAAACCAATGAATTAATTATCATAAACAATATTTTGAGTGTGTCCAAATACTTGAAGACAAAAACTGGATTTCACCCATTACGGGCTAACATTAAATATCATAATATTTGACAACTCAACAGAGACGCGAGAATTTGGAAGGGAATATGATAAACTAAGCGTTCACAGGCTTACAGGAAGTGTGTCAGGACAGAGTGGTATGGGCGTTCATAATCCATCTTTGCCTGGTTAGTATGTTTGTTACAAGGCTTATGACCTGTAATTGGCTGGGTTAACTTGGACAACTTGATTGATTACAACGCTCCCCAGTTTAGCCATTGATTAGGGTCATAAGCCCTGGAAACGCCATCTAGATATCCATATTCCTTTCCAAACTTCTCGTCTCTGTTGAGATGTCAAATTGTAATTTAATTAATTTTCAGTTTTGGATCATCAAAAATTTGCAATATAACGTAAACTGAGTTATAAATAATGCTTTGTGAAAATGCCAGAAGTTAATTTTTTGATATTAAAATGCAAAAAATTATAAATAAACTTGAATATTTTATATTTTTGGTAATTAGGAATTTTTTTACTGAACAAACATTTTCCAAACAATATACCGAACAAACAAAAACAAGAATTAAGATTTTGTATTTTATACAATAAATAATTACAAAAATATTGATCTGTTTTTTTTTGAATAATTAAAATATGTTTACCATAATAGTTGTTCGATAAAAAACTTTCTATGATATTAATTATAGAATATACCGCTAGATGCACCTTTCGGTCACATCGTTTTTTAAATAACGAACCACCCCCACCTGTTTCAGTGTTTGCCGTGCTCTAGACACCGGATAAATCGAATTTATGATTGTATAACATTGTCATGAAATTACTCTTCTTTTTCCTGTTTGCCTAATCTCGGTGTTCCTGGTCTTGACCAAAAATCCCCTAAACCACACTCCCTTCCTGATATTAAATTAAAAAGCAACAGAGGGGTGATTTTATTTGCTTTTTTAAGGTAAATTAAAACATTTCAATTAACTGTAATTTTACACAAAATTTATGTACGAGTAAGAAGCACATACTTGGTAGAGAAAACTTTTCGTTTAGTTAATACAGGCATTGTTATTCAATAGAAGTAATGCATTTTTTACATTTTGAAAAAACAAAGAATAAAATAGTTGACAATTTATTTGTTTTGGATAAGACATGGTCCAATGTTTATCAAAACAATTTTACAACAAAATTCAAAACAAAAGTGATACCAATATATGAAAAGTTTGGGTAGAGGTGAAAAAATTACTTATCTTCAACGATTTCTTTTAAATTTTACACAAAAGAATTAAAAAAATATATTTAACATAATAGTGTCTTCCAAAAGATTTAATAAAAAACATACTAAATATGTACATATATTTAGGATCTTAAAAATACTTTCTTGTCTAATTGAAAGTGCGTTTTTGCACAAAAGATTTCTGAGATTTTATTTTTTTGCAATAAATAAAGCACTTAATATTTACAGCGCCGCGACGGGGAAACATGAATCACAAGGAGGTCGCAAATCCAAAATGTTTCTAACGTTGACTCGCGTAATTCATACGCGGGCCGTAAACGGCTTCCGGTCCAAGTTTGCATAAGGGATGGGTGGGCCCAGCGGCGTGTCGATTCCTCAAAAAACCTACATAAAGACATGTATGTTTTATATGATACATTATGGCTGATATAATATGAACGAGTATTAGTTTCTCCCCGGAATGTTTGTGTGTAGAAACTAGCCAACCCGCGCCCGAATCGTGACGCGAATCATCAAACGACAGTATTATGATTTTGGGATTTTTTCCGCATGCACCATGCTGTCAGTTGCGTGGCTTTATATGAAATATGCTTGTGTCATTTTTTTTTTTTTTTTCGCAAATTGTTTTGGAGCAGAACTTGACGAATAACCTGCATTCAAAAAAATACACATATACCTACAAAGTTTAACATCGTAAAATGTTTATTGTCGAGGGACCTTATGCTGGACTAAAAGTTGCACGCGACACTTCGGAGTGGTGAATGATCCACGGTACAAAATCACTATTCTGAAATGTCGCATGCGACTCTCAGTTAAGCATAGGGTCTAGGGTCCCAAAACTGCCCAATAATCTCAGGCAGTTAACCTCAAAAATAACACGCAACATGATCAGTCTTAATCCTCACTTCCAGTCCCTACATAAACAGTGGCTACTAAAAGCATAAAGCGATCCACAAAATCAGTCTAAGAGGGTACTTACATAGGCTGAAAGTCATAGTTATAAAATTTATCTAAGCAGAGATCTACGTTCAATTGTTCTCCCCATAGAATTTTAATTGAAATGATAACGTAGTACTATTTTATTTTAATCTTAAATTCATTAAAAAATTGGAGGTATAAACTGACTTTCAGCATTTTAGATGTTTTCATCTCATGTCCGCCTCGTAGCACAGTGGTAGCGCATTTGGCTACCGTGCATGATGAGGTCGCGGTTTTGATTCCCGTAGGGGGGTCAACATTATAGTCGTTCATGTTTTTTCTTGGTCTTCCTCGGCTTCTACATCCAGACGACACACTTGAATCATGAATATTGATTTTTCACAGATCACTTTAAAACTCCTTTATTTAACGTAAACATTTTTAAAAATGTTCTTCTGCAGTATGGAACAAAAAACTATCGGTTGTACGAACAATTTATATATTTTTTTCGCTTCTAGTGATCAAATAATCTTCGAATTCTTCCACCAATAATCCAATGTGTCAATTGTTAATAACGCATGACGTTTGTACGTGTTTTTCTTCTGCAGCAAATTGCAACCCCTCAGACAACCCATTTGTCATTTCATTTATTACGTTTCCTGGCACCCCAAAACACACAGCCTCTGGCCACGAAAAGAAAAATAGGAAATGGGAAATCAATATCGCCCCGTGAAGATGAAATGGAAGAAATCTTTATGACAGGAAAAAGTTGAGGAAAACCTCAATCAAGCCGAACAAGCCAAACACGAGAAAATATGGATCTAACCAAATGTTTATGGACACGCGCTTATCTAGAAAACTTTTTTGCTGACGAAGCAAGACGATGTTTATCAAGCTCTACCAAATTAACTAGATTAGTTGTGATGTCTAGTTATTTGTTTTATGGTGATTTTGTCAGTATTCACCGCCAAAACTATTTATTATAAAGTTGGTAGGCCTTTTTAAGTGCACTATAAATTTGAGTGTAGTTTTTTTAATTTGAAAAAGTGATACTATTATCACAAGAGCTTGATAATAAATATTTCTATTATATTTTATACGGATTTTCGTATTATAAAATTATATGTGTGAATTGCATATAAATAAACGTTTTGCAGTAACGTAATTTTACTATTAATTTTACTGAATACACAGTCAAAATAAAAATCAATGTAAATGTTTAAACTCTGCCTAAGATTTATTTTGCTGAAATATTTCATCCCTCAAAAATCTCATTCGGCATTTCTTTATCAAACCAACCATGCATAAAATTACCGCTAAATTTAAATTCCGTTTCATTCGGCAGGAGTTTTGGTACAGGATAAGGGCATCTTTCGGTATCATTCCTTCCCGAGCGACCCCTCCCGCGCTAATATGGACGTCCTTCATCCCCTATATTGGAAAAGAAAATCCAGTATGACAAATTTGATGGGACGTGAGAGAAATACAGAAATATGGCAGTGGTTATACAGAAACTTGTATTAATGCTACATTTTCACAGGTATTTAATTCAAATTATGAAATGAAAAATTATTTTTTTGTGAGTAACATACCTACCTACTTTTTAAGTGATATTTAAACTTATAAAATGCCTTTATAATTATTATTAATTAGCAGCCTTCGTAGTGACGTAGTTACTATGACGTTGGATTCATAAAACGTATGTCTTCGGATCGATTCCCTGTGAACTAACAAAAATAACTCTCTCTGGGTGGTAAGCGTTGTGTCTATATGTTATTGGCAGCTAAAATAAATAAATATATTTATAAAAGACTTCTTCCGAAATCTTGCTGAAAATCACTTTTTAAATATATGACAGAATGAACTAGTATGCAAAAAACTCACTGTACCTATGTATTTATGTAACTACGTATACAAGCTCCAAAAATTGGCATCTACATATGAGATATCAGGTATAAATAACACTTAGTTAATGGACACTTAAACCAGCCAATAAAAAAAATATATGTTCTGTAAGCCTAGATTTTCATATTCCCTTTTTCAAAAGGGTACATGGGCTTCTAATTTGCTTTTGCCTAGTGTGAGGATCGGACGGGATAATCTGATGAGAACTTCTTCCGCATCTGCCTTAGATAAAACAAAATTTCTTCACTTTTGTTGAGCTATTAATAACATCGTAACATTAATTACCTTTAAAAACCTTTTTTACGTAACATCGTCTGAGGAGGAATTTTTTGTAATAATTTAAATACCTTTCGAATTTTACTTACAAGCAACCAGCAGGCTTTAACAAGTCGTGAAAGGTTTTTTAACTTGTCTGAAATGTTTCGAATAAATAATATGGCGAAGATTTATTCCTCGCTTTACCGGATTCTCTTCTAAAGTGTGTTAAAATTGTCATCTCGAGTCGGTAAGTGCTTTTAATGTATTCTGGGAGATCCACCCCTTGGAGAAATCTTTATTGTGCTTCTTAGTAGCACCTTAGGGTTGAGGTGTGACGTCACCGGCCTAGGAAGGGTGGGGGTGGGAGAAAGGAAGGTTTGACAGATTACTCCTTAAACAGTTTTGCTACAGTCCGTGATATGAAAAATCTGATTCGCTTTCGGTCGTTAATTTGCTAAACGTACTTGTTGCGCAATTTCAAAAACGTAAATTTAATATTTCTCGTGTTGTCGTTAGTATTTCTTGACGTTTATATTAAATAGATCTCCTGTACCCAGATCACCAACATATCAACATCTGGTGGATATTACCCACTGTATACGAATCAAGTCTACGTTTATCGAGGTGTCCGATTAAAATATTATTTATTTATTAATTCCGATAATTTTACCTTTAAGGAATAAATGATCATGATTCACTGCGCTTGGTGTACTAATGCAGTCTCTATGCACCATTGGATGTAGATAAAGGAAATTAGTAGAAGTTGTATTTGTAGTATTAATAGTTAATATTATAATATGCGTAGATTGACATTGAGAGATATTTATAATTAAAGTACTGCTGTTACTACATGTATTACATGCGATTACAAGTTCTCGTATTGTGTTTAATTAAATATATTTTTTATTTCAAACTAGACTAAAACAGAATGTATTATCTAGACCGGACTAGAATTAGTTGGGATCAGGAGAGCAGGACGCCGAAAGGGGCTGACTGATGGGTGTATTACTCTTGTAATGAGGGGATTAAAGGCAATTGGACCGTTATCAATTCGGACGCTTGAACCGCCATTTCACAATCAAAGCACGTCCACTAAGAATTTGATTCGGGCCAATCTCCTAACGTGTTGTCAATAATAAATTCTAAGTATGTATAAAACTGCCTCCTTTTTGTACCGGTGAATATTATATAAGCCTCAGACGCATCGATACAACTCCTGTAAAATATATTTTCCTTGTAAAATTTTTAGAATGCCTGCCAATGAATTTTAAAAAAAAAGGGAAATTATTTCAGTTTTAGGATATTTTTCATAAAGTCGGATATAACTGCCGGAAAGTAGAAAGTAAGTTGTAGTAGAGTAGGATTCGAATCTAAGAATTCTTATCTAGAATCAGCGATTATTTCCACAAACATATTATTTGGTTTTGCGGAAAAGTGATTTTAAAAAATCTTAACTCTTTTATTACTAAAAATCATCCAGTACACCCCTGTTTAGTTGAACAAGGAGTTTCAATTTTACAAAAAATATCATAAAAACGTGAAGGTTAAAATGTGTGTGGATTTTGGGAAAAAGCGGATTTCACGTATAATAATGATATTTTCCTACCGCTATGTTTGAAGTATTTTCCTAATTTTGTTACGTAAAAACTCCGTTGAGTTAAAACGGTATGGTACAGCGATTAAAGGAAATTGTTTTTCAATTAATTATTTCGCTTTTACCCCAATATTCAGGTTAAATAACGCAACTTGAATGGACAGAAACGTCGATGTGGGATTAGGTTAATCTACTTTTATTAACTGAAAGGGTTAAAGCTGTAAATTTGTATAATGATGCAAAGTTTAGTGAGGAAAAATTGCATCATTTGACATAAGACCTCGTATAAATGGGTAATATGTGACAATTTCTAGTGAAAATAAGTTAAATACTTTTAATTTAGTCAAGTGTATCGTATTTATAATTATTATGGCATTTTTGTTGTAAGCTATTTCAGAACAATGCACGATTTCATCTGTTGTCACTATTAAAATAAATTATAGTAAATTATTCCGTCGATGACCATCTTCCGGATGTACTCGGCAGAGCTGATGGATGCGGGCCTGGCATGGGAAGAGGCGAGAAAGCTGGCTGGCGATCGGGTCTCCTGGAGAGATCTAGTGATGTCCACATGCTCCACATAGGAGCGAACGTGGTGGAGAGAAGAAATTATTGACCCTAGACTCACTGAAAAAAGACTCAATAGTCTTTAAAACAGTCTAGGGAAGGGTCTTTCATTGATCATTGATTAACTCTAGACTCAATGCGCTCTACATAACATTAAGTACTTATTCAAACCAACAAGTTTTTTACCTTTGAATGTCAATTTTCAAAATTGATCAAAACATGTAAATTTTTACTTCTATTTTTATTTAAACCGATGACAAAATATATCAAAGAACGCATATAGTTTAAGTTATTGAATTTATTTGCGTAGATTCTGTAAATTTATTATAGTTTCTAGCTGCTAGGGGAATAAGATAAAACAGTTTTAGCGTAACATTTTATTGCCTTTTTGTCGGACAGCCATGATTTTACGCGGGGGACAATTTTACGATACCTACTCTAAATTTGATCACGGAGACCTTTACTTTCCGCCATTTTTTCTTTTATGATAGTCGTAAGGTGAAATTATATTGGCCAAATGTTTCGGAAGTCGGAGAAGGCAATTAAATTTGTTCAGTATTTTTACTTTGAACAACAACTCGCTTAACTTTTGTAGACTGATATCTCCGATAAAATATTTATTAACAGTAAACATTTCGCAACTGTATTGAACATTACGAAAAAGTGTACACAGGTACATAAAAATTTTAAGACCCAACACGAAACAATAATAAACTTTATTTACACAAATGTACTATCTTTGTAAAATTTAACTTTAGTGTTACAATTTATTTGTATTACACAATGAAAGAGTTATTCAAGACGTTCACGGAAGATTTTTACTGCGTATTTCATTTTTTTCAACTCACAAGTCGGTAACATTTCTAGTACGTAGTCATTTCAGTAAATCTTAAGCATCCAAAAATACAAGACAACTCGCCTTAGATATTTACCCGTATTTCATTTTTTTCAACTCACAAGTCGGTAACATTTCTAGTACGTAGTCATTTCAGTAAATCTTAAGCATCCCAAAATACAAGACAACTCGCCTTAGAGACGAATAATTCAAATTCTGAGCGAAACTTTGAGGATTATGGAAGGATGAGGCTACCGGGGGAGCAGAGGATTGAAAGTAGCGAACAGTAGTTCTTTTAGGATGGACTATCCCCTTATGGGGCGGGTTCGCCATAGGGGAGCCCCGGGCGGGGAATCTGGCCTTTGTGAGTGCCAGGAGATCATCTCTCTAAAGAGGTATGATCGGAAGATTTAATCAGAATGTTACGTAATAAATTGTCCGCTTTAATGTTTCTGCTCTCCCGGGAATACGTCTTGAAGATATTGATTTAATTGAATAAACAACCGCATTATGAACCAAGAATAAAATCCATTATTCTAAACAAAGAAAATGATTCTGAAGTAGTATAAGTACATCTTTAGGATAAAATTATACTTTACAAAGTAAATTATTAGAAGTCATGGACAATTTATTGCACAGGAATGTATTATGTATTGTGACTTTCAATTATTGGACTTTTTTTTGTATTATGAGAAGTATTTTTCTTTTTTGATATTGAAACGTTTGCCAACCTCGTAGTGCAGAAGAAATAAACGCGTTTTTATATGGTGCAGATTCCTGGTATAAAATTTTTATTAATGATCGAGGAGATAAAATATAAATAAAAATGGTTTCCCCTCGTGTTGAAAATAAATGGATAGATATAAAATGTGTATACCATACCTACTATAATTTCGATAAGTCCCCCTAATATCTCTGCAATCTTTCGTTAAGCTCGGACTCTTAAACCGGTATATTTTGTCCGTGATAGTTTTTCGTTGTTCCCAGCCCATGAACAGGAGAGCATAAAGAAGGGAAGTACAGTACAAATAGTATTTCGTGTTCCTAAGGGCGACTTACTAATGGCCCGACTTTTAAGTGTAGCGTGCGACGTTCTAAGACGGCCCGACTTTCAAATGTAGCGTGCGAGCTGCTAAGATGGCCCACCGTGGAAACTGACCATGTGCTGTAAAAGTTCCGGGGATTAGTAACATCGACTTAAGTGTGCATGTCCTCGTATATATTATACATGTCGGACCAGTAAAAGTTCACATTACTACATTGGGAATAGGAAATCCACTGTATTATTGACATGCCAGGAATTTTGTTGGTCTATTGTGTTCGTCTTGAATTTTACGCATGACTTGGGAGGCCAGGGCACTTGAAGGGTAGAATGAAAAGTAAAATGAATTTATTGATGCGGAAAATTCAGCGAAATTATTTCAAGAAGTGGATTGTGAAAAGCACTTTTCATCAATAAACGAAACCCTTGTGTATAGTCATACATTTTAAAATACCGATTCATTGGGGTTGGTAAAAAATTGGAATTCTAAAATTAAAAAATAAACGCAAAGCTAGCATAGATAATACTAAAACTTTGAAATACCAAAATTAATTTACACTTTGAATTCGATGAATATATCTGGAAAGTCGAAACGTACTCGCATTACGCGTTTTTTGTATACGAGTATGTACCTAATAAAAAATATATAATTAATTTAATAGCGTAAAGAAACCAACAGGTACCTTTTGATTAGTGTTTTTTTCAACGGTTTTCTAAACCTATTGCATTATTTTATTCTTACCCCCAGCCGCGTTTTGTACTTTCTGTCCCTCTTCACTCCTGATACGAATATTCCAAGGGGTGAAAGCGCCCACCCCTCCCATACAAGGGGTACTATTGCACAAGAATGCAAGTGCACTAAATATATTATTTGAACATTTTAACATATTAATAATTTAACAATAACAATAGTAGTAAAACTAAATTAAATTAATTCAATGACAGGGAAACAAAATATAATAAAAATAAATAATAACAAAAACAATAAACTGAACAAAAGTAAACAATAGACATAAAAATACATAAACATAAGTAAATACATTGAAATTTTCCTATAAAATGCTTCTCTTAATCCAGATTTTACTTTAAATAGATCTGCCACCTCTTCCCTTTCTCTTCTATTAAGATTTAGAAACCCGTATGATTAGGAAGGTTATATAAATACTCAAAACGAGGTTCTGAAACGCGAGTCCTACTGAGTTTCGGAACAAAATAAATAAAATTCACCGAAAGCAAAAGTAATCAAATTACTCATCAAAGCTTTCTTATCGAATGTTTTATGTATGTATTTTTTGTAATGTCCCTAATTTGATGTCAAACTTTGAAATATCGACATCTGGATTTGAATATGATTAGTAGAGTTTCGCTCGACTGGTGAATTTTGAGTGGCTGTCGTCGGTTCATTTACTCTCAAACTTGTACATTAGCGATCTGAGTTCAGTGCTTAGTCAGTCGTTATTCATCTTTATGAAACCCTGATACAAGTTTTGAGGGTTCAAAACTTTTGACGAAAATTCACAAATTTAATCTGACGGATTCATGAAGATTAGAAACATCAAGATTTCTACTGTAAAATACTAATACTGTAATGTAACTTAATAAATGTATTTTGATGCAATGTAAATGCCATCAGGCGTATATGATAAATAAATAAATAAATAATCCTACACTTTCCCTTATCCGCATCCTTGGACTGGCACTGAAGCGTGAGACTGATCATCTTGCCTTTATGTAATAAATTATCAAGATTCACTATGAGTACCAATGGAGTGCCCTATGCGCCATTGGTTCTGCAAAAAAGTGATTAAATTTTTCATTTACGCTATTTCAACGGAGACATAGAAGCTCTGAAAAGAAATATGGATATCTAGGCATTTACAGGACTTATGACCTGTCATTGTCAAGGGGTCACTTGACGTAATACAACTATTCTCATTTCGCCATCATTTGATATCCTGCCAATTTTTGGAACTTGTGTGAGAAAATGCCAAGCATTCTAGGGAAAAATTATTTGCTATTGGAATTATCAATAATGCTTGATGCAGGTCTGTCATAGATAAAACAATGAGTTTCTCTAAAAATGTTGCTAATTATTTATTAAACTCGATTAATATTCAATGAATTTGAAGTCCTATGATTATGTACAATAAGGATACTGTGCGTAATTCATGGCCGGGGTAATATCCTTAATGAATACGGCGTCCCGTAGCGCTGGAATTAGACTCTGAGTGGTTAAGTCTTGGATTAATCCTGGGTTAATTTATTCCTGGCTTACGCAATCGTACTCCCGAACAATGATTACTGAGAAAATATACTGTGGGACATTAATTTGTTTATTGTGAGAAAAGATTTATTGTGAAGAGAATTGCTATTGTGATTTTTATAAAACAAAATATTTTTAAAGAAAAAACTGTTATTATAATAGAACTTCACTGCGTATTTTTTTTTAGCAGGCCTTTCACGCGACAGGGGTTCTGAGTTCGGCTACCCGCGAGATCACAAAAAACTAAAAACAATTTTTCTCAAGCCAGGGTGTTTTGTTATGTTTTCGGCCATCTAGCTAGTTGCAATGGTTAGTTAATAAAATAAACAATAAATTATTACTCGCATTATTATAAGATGAAAGATACGTTCGCAAAACTGTTCGCAAAACCGCAAAAAAACGAAAAAAAAGAAATCTGTTACAAAAAACATTGTATTTAATAGAAGTATATTTATTTTGGTACTACGAGCTGTCAAATTCAAAGCGATACTTTGTACTCAAATGAGGTGTTGAAATTTTCCTTCTTGATTTACACATTTTCTTTTTGTCCACCAACCCCTGTCATCGTTTATGTCCCCCTAATACCTATTTAATTTAGTCAAGTGTTTCACGGCAGGATTTGCCGACCTTTGTGAAGAAATGCTTTGCTAACAATGCTCCTGATTTCCCACAGGGTACATTAAAAGGAAGTTCAAAGATGAATTCAGGACGGAAGTTTGTGTTTATGATAGTTTAATGTTTAATTTAGATTAACAAAACGTATCTAATTACAAGGAGGGTTCACGATGATCCAACAAATACGCTTAAAGTAATTAACTAATAACATTTTGTAATCAAACAAACCTTTACCTATGCGTACTGTGTACGTATAACCTTTATACACAAATCTTGTAGATATGCAAATTTCATCTATTTCATTATGCAGCCCTGGTAGGCGTTGGGTATTAGGGCCGCAGCCTCTCGGCCTTAACAACCAAGAATTATTACCGAAACGTTTCTTACCCCCTCTTGTCTTGTATTGACTCCTGGTAACGTAAGGGAAAATGCGATATTTAATAATGATAAAGTTTTGGGGATAATGGAAATAAAAGCGTATAAAACGCAGCTGGCGGGCGTACGAATAATTAACAAAACTGAAAACTTTTACCTTCTAATTCGGTGTGTACTACTACTCCAAATATTTACACAAC
Organism: Micrasema minimum; assembly: GCA_022494985.1. Classification (NCBI taxonomy): domain Eukaryota; kingdom Metazoa; phylum Arthropoda; class Insecta; order Trichoptera; family Brachycentridae; genus Micrasema; species Micrasema minimum. Next base: position 35,352 of record JAGVSP010001250.1, read on the forward strand.
TTTTTGCAACGAAACAAATAATATAAACATTCTACTTACAAAATACTTCCCCATATTATATTTGCACAGTTTCATATACCTAAAAAATCCATATTAATTAATACAAATCGCACAAATGCTTCAAGCGAAACATAAATTAGGGGAACGTAAAAAACTTCTTGCAAATATACGAGTTACTAAAAGTAAATAACGAAGTAAAAATTAAAAAATCAAAGAGAATACGATTGATTTATTATCTTGCAGGTTGTAATGAACTAAAATAAGGCTTATTTTGGTTTAATTCAACAAACCTTCTTACCTACTGTCAGTACAATTTAGGTTTTTTACAAAAATGCAAGTTTTAGAAGCCCCTTTCCTTTAGAACTGAAAAGGTCACATTGAATATCTAAAACCCTTAATGACTAATTTGTCGAGATTAAGGACGCGGGATGAACGTAAAATTACTCAATTCAGAGGCAAGATCTCTTCGAGAATCTGGTAGCTGATATCAACATATATTTCGCCTAGTACTAAATGCGTTAAAAAAATTAACTTAGATGTATGAGGAATTTAATTTATTGTTTACTCTGGGATTAAACAATTTTACAGACCCTTTATTTGAATAGAAAAACTATTAAAATAAGCACGCTTAGTATAAAAAATATTTTAGTTTTTTTTTACCAGGGTATCATGGTGTGAAAGATATTCTCAATCCAAATACTTGTGTAGTGGTTTTCCTTTCTGTCTGCATTCCTTTACATCTTTACCCCTTCATTTTAATATCTTGCACCTTCTCTCAGCAATACCAATTACGCAAAAAGCGCACCGATCTTTGTGCATATATACATATATATTATGTATGTGGACTTATATTAAAATTTTCTGCCGCGGACCAAAAAAAATCGTTAAAATTCTTTCAAATCAAACAGTCATCCAAAGTCTATGATAATTAATTTTTTTAATCAATTTTTTTTATTTTGAAATTTTAATAACGGGGAAAAAATTGGTTCTTTTTTTGTGATGACACCTTTTTCTGTGATTATCAGGAGAGCAGACATTAGAGAAAGTATTAAAATGAAACACACCGCAATCCATTCACTGATGGCGCAAAAACTTTTATAGGCGCCATTCCTTCTCGTGAAGTACCCTGAACTACCCTTTTTAATCTCAGAGGAAGGTTTTTTGTAAGCTGTAATCTGTGCTACATTTTTTTCAAATTTCAGATTTCTGTAAAAGTGTATTTTTTTAAAGAAATATTTAAAACCGTGGATTTCCACGCCTAAATTATTAGGTACATTCATATTAGTTTTGATCTTTCTTAATTAAGATTTATTTCAGAATAAATTTATCTTAGATAGAACATAGTATGTTCTTTTTTAATTTCAATGAATATTTTTTCTTAGTTTCCATCTCTAAACTGAAGAAAATTTAATCCATGTGTAAATGATGTATAGTGCACTTTCATGAAAAAGTTTCTTGATGTTAAATCTTACGTAAGAATTCATATTATTTTAATTTTTGAGAGATAAACGGTGGAAACGCTCCTCTCAAATATTCATCCCCCTTCAGTAAGCTGTCCTCGTACACTTGAGCCCATTTTGGTATAAAATGATGGGGTAAAAACTTTTCTTATTATTTTTATTTATAACGTCGTTCATCCCTTGGCGTCTTCAATTCTCATCGCACGCAAAAAATCGTGGATTTTTGTATGTAACTAAAAATTAAATCTTTTTCAGTCTACGTGAATAAAGTAACGATTTTACTCACATACATTTTTACTCACAAACTAATGTTTGTTTTCACGATGACAGCTGTGGGAGTAACAGGAAAACATACTAGCACCGGTTCAATCACACAAACAAGCCTTTAGCGATATCAAAAGATGATGATGTATAGATAGAGCTGGATTTGTGGCTTAAGGCTCAATAGTATATTGCTTCGTCGCTTCGGCCCTACCTCCTCGCACGCATGTCCGCCTGGGCGCGCCTGTGAATGATTGCTCCCGGAAGCGACTTTATTCACACATTCTGCTTCCCCATTCTTTGAGCTTCCCGTTCTAAGCTTTTTTAGGTGTTTGCGAACACATCGCAAAAAACATGAGCTTGTTCAAATTATCGATTGGCGCTTTCATGACGTTTTTTATTTCGACACATTTAGTTCGATCCGTATAAAAAATTGTCCTGTGTGCTTTAAAAACACATAAAGAAGATACATAAGTGTTTTTTTGTGGTTATTTTTTCGAAGAAAATATCAAATACCTGATACTTGGGTAATGATCGCAAAATTTTATTTATTTTTAAAAAAAATTTCATACATTTGAAATAGGTTCTATTTCAATCAATTTCCTTTCATTTTCAATCAGGTAAGAGCGTTTCTTTCTACCTTCAAAGTAAACGAAAATTCTCTTTAAACTTTTAGACTTCAAGGTGTGAAAATGCAGTTAAACTTGTAAGTTTAAACACGCTTTCTTTGCTCTTTGCGAAGTTTAAAAACTCCAAGATCATAAAAAAATGAAAGATGAATAATTCATGTGCATAGACACTGCATGAAGCGAAAGTTGGACAGAAGTTTGCTTGTCATTTTATGCAGAGGGGTGTTAGAAAGGTGTATTACTTTTTTCGTTTCAATTCATTTCATTTGATGGATGGTATACCTACCCTTGTATTCACGTACTCGCCCTATAATCTGCCACAAACAAGGTTGTTTAATCTCCTGTATGATAAATTGCTCAACAACATTATTTAACGTCGGTAATTTGATGTATGGTCGTTTTTGCCTGTATAGAAAACACTTTGTTGGCATCAAGGGAAACTTTGTTTATATCATTCAAAGTAGGTATCATATTTTAATTGATTTGAACATTGCGTAAATTTATTAGTTTTAACTGAAAATAAAACTATTGTCCACTTCGTGGTTTAGCGGTAGCGCGTTTGGTTGCCACGGATGAGGTCGTGGGTTCGATTCCCGATGAGGGTCGTTAATAAGAAATTTTTAGTTGAACTTGATTTTCAGATAAAAATGTTTCACAATATGTGAAACCTATGACTGGTGCTGAAGCGTAAGATTTATCATCTTGTCTTCATGTAAGAAATTATAAAAATTTACTGCACTTTGTCTACGCAGTGCCATATGCACCATTGGGTGCGGGTAGGGAAAGTAGTGGGGTAGTAGTAGAAAATGTTTGATTATGATATAATATTTTTCCTGCAAGGAAAATTGGTTTCCGTTTAACTTTTAAATTACGTTCCTGCGTATCCCAATAAAAAAAGTATTCATGAAAAAATAAATAAAAGTCGCGAGAGGTTTTTTTTATGATTAAGACTTTCTAATTCGTTATAAACAATACACTGTGTAACAAAGCTCGAAGTACAAGTGGGAAAAACTAGTGAATCTTCACCGTATTTGGAGTCGATTTTGTAGAATTTCTTTTTATTTGACCCAGTTTATTTTGAGAGAGGTTGGAAAATTAGATTTTTTTCCACGAAAGAAAACAAAATAAAAATTTAGATTTTAACAGGAATTTGTAGAATTTTGCTGAATCTACGGTACTTGAAACCTTTTAGAGAATTAAAAAAAACTCAGATTCAAAAAGCCATAATACAAATTTAACTCCAAACATGGTGTAGATTCACAAGTTTTCGGGTTTAACTACGAGTTTTGTTACTCCATTTTACAAGTCAAATTGAATCATAATATGGATCAACATATAACTGTATTCTGGTTAAACTATAAATTTTAAGACTCTGTAAAGAAAATTATTTTTGAAAATAGGCTTTTCGCATTTATCTATTGATAACCGTATGGTTTGGATAATAAAACTACATAGTTATTTTCTATGACGTATTCGAATATAATGTTTTAGGTTTAATAAATGATTTACCAATGATCTAAATGCATGAGGTCGCGTGTTCTATTCCCGTAGATGGTCAACATGAAATATTTATTTACATGTGATTTTCAAATTAAGATTTCATGTGTGATACCTTAAACTGGTACTGAAGAGTAAGACTGATCATCCACCTTCATGTAAAAAAAATATCAAGATACACAGCACTTGGTGTACCGATTCAGTGCCCTATCCACCATTGGGTGCGGATAAGGGAAAGTAGTAGTAGTGGTAAATGATCTAATAAGAATTAAATAGTTCTGAAAATTCAATTCCCCATTGTGCCCAAGGACAAGACTGAAAAATGCAATTTTCCTACGAAATAGTCGTTTACCGTCCGTTTCTTTTGTGCCCTCTTACCGAATATCGCTCTATTCCTTCATAAAGGATCCTTCATCCTTTCTGCGCCCCTAATACCGACCTCTTTATTCGGGATATTTTTGTAAAGCCACATCATGAGATTTTTGCCATTGTTTCCTTGTTTTCTCCTTTCTTCTCACACTATTGCTAAGTTCCTGTCTCTCTTTTACTTTCATATTAGGAAAGTATGAGATGGGTTGTATTGTTACGCCGAATTTAATATTTTTCTATGGGTGATATGGTAGAATGCTATTTTGGTCCAATAAAAAGCAAATATTATTTGATTTTAACCGACACGCTTTCTATTCAGTAATATCGTCTATCGAAAATACAACATAAAACTTATATCGAAAATGGATTTTATAGAAAGATAAAAGGTTTTTTAAATTCTCACATCTTTGGTATTTTACTAAAGGATAATCATTTTGATGATCAAACAAATGCGTGTATATTTAAAATTTTCCCTGAAGATATACAAATTAGTACCTTTTTTCTTATTGTGTGTTTTTTTGTTGTTGCAGGTAACCGAAAACTTCTTAAACGTTTTGCGTCACTACAAACAACCCTTTAAAACAGACAAGAAAAATCTGTGAAGGCAGGTAAGTAATTTTATTTCACTAACCATTTATCACTCCGAATCTGGGTTCAAGTTTAGTCAAACAAGGTATTTTCTTTAAAAAATAAGTATTGAAAAATCTATTCAAGGATGCTGAAGGAACTTCAATGAATTTATTAATAGTCTTTACGTGGGCGTTGTGGTAAAATCGTTACATTTTCTTTCATTACAAAAACAGCTCTGCATTTCTCCATTCTCTAGTAATAGTTCCCAAGAGACCATAACCGTAGAGGAGATTAACGCCACCCGCCCCACCGACTAAATCACATTAGTCCTAATGTTTTCCTTACGCACTCTTATTTATGTTTGCCTTGCCCATGCGGTAAATTGCAGTCACTTTATTGAATTATTTTTATAGGCACTGCCATGCCGTCACGTGTGTATAGCGTATTTCCTACCACACAGGCTTTTGTTTTTCACTATTTTATTTTTATTTTCAATCAGCAGCCGTGGACCAAACCATATTTCAACTATTTATAGTTCTTAAGATATGTATTAATGTGGAGAAAGAGAGGAAAGTGTGCCAGGACCGAGTGGTGTGGCGTAAATAAGTTAGTTAATAATTCTTGCACAGTCGTTAAACTCAACTTGCAATTTCATGTTATCCTAGCTTGTGCATCTAAAAAAGGAGAAATTTTAATGGACATTAGATTTCTATCTTTCCCCTATCCATACTAACAGTGCATAGGTCACTGCATTGCTGCACCAAGCGCAGTGTATCCTAATCTAACTTGGATATAAATATTATTATGGTATGTTAGAAATCGTCTGTAATTAAGTTTATTCAGAAAATTATAGATGTAAATAATATTCACATAAAATAAGTACAGTCATCAGTATACCAAGTTTACTAAAGTCAGCATTGATACTTAGCAAAACCACTTATAATATTGATAGACTATAATGAATCCTCGGCTTAGATGCTATCTCGCGTTAGTCGTTCTTTGTGTATACGCACGAGGATTTGTATCACGAATTCTAAAAGAGTCGGGGCCATAAATTATCTAAGTAAATAAAAGTTAGCAAGAAAAATACTTGGACCATTCGGGGTGCATTCGAGAGGGGTGTTATTAAAGGATAACGCTTGTTTTATTTTGTACCAGAAATATTCTTCAGATAAATTATTATTTTGTTGTATTTCATTCTCGAAAAAAACACATTGACGGAATGGGAATAGATTAGAATATTTTTAACAAGCCAACAGCAAGATTTTTTTTGCACGCAGGACAAATTTACATAATATTTGTATAATACTGGGTAGTTATACAATCATGTCACTATATTTTTTTAACGACTGAAAGCACAGTTTCTAAGTTCTTAAATATCTTTTTACGCAACTTTACGTATTTAGGTACCTGAAAATTACATCAAAACAGTATAGTTAGAACGGGACGTTCAACTAAATTTTCAAAGAGTTTATTTTTCCCTGAAACCATTGCAATTAATTGTACGCATCCAATAGATTCCTGTAATCGTCTCAATCAATCTTTCTTCAACTACGTCTTATATAAAAGAGAACGGAATGTAAATTAAATTCGTAGATTTAATTGAAAGTGCTAAAATAGCGATTCATTCATTTTTTTAGTCTACTGGTTTAGTGAAAGCTTTTAGGGAGGTTTCACGAAGGTCCTGAAAGCGGCTGAAAAATGTCGATACTGTTTCTTGTTCAGTAATTGTGAGGGCCTGATGTATGGCGTTAGGGGAATTGCAATATTGGCGATAAATGTCGGTCTGGTACGACATGCTTGGTGTTTTATTCGAGTACCTTATTATATAGACGAAAACAAAGGAAAAAGAATTTAAGGAAAGAAAAATACCAACAAAAAATATGGAAAAACCGTATTATCATTTATGATATACTTTAATTTGTGACGTTTAAGGATTTTTTAGTAATAATGGAGACTTATTTCATATAATATCATATAATTTCTTAGAAGAAAACCAACAATGAAAAAAAATTATAGTCAACATAAAAAAACAAACAGAATAAGCCAATTAAAGGTTTTCATAAGAAGGGTTAACATAGTTTTAAAAAAAAATTCTCATCATAAAATTACTAGATATAGATTATACATAATATTGAGTTTAAAATTAAATTTGAAAAAATGCAAACTTAACAAAATGTCTTTCACTCCGAAAGTAAACGCCGCACATCACTATGGTTATTTTCAAATAAATATGTATTTAATGATTTCGAAATTTTATTAAAGTTAATAAAGGCTCACCATATTTTTTTTCTTCTTAAGTTTTAATGTACAAGAGGAGTTGTAGAGAAGAGGGTTGAGAATGCGGGTATTTACAATGCATTCGTATTTACAGCTTAAATGATTTATTGTAAAATCTTTGAACCTAACTAATTTATTCATTAACACCATTAACTAACAGTGAATGTATTTATTAACTAGTATATTAGATAATTTTATTATTAATTCACAAAAGTATATTATCATGTAATGATTTTGATGTAAAAGTAGAGTTATCAAAAGTGAAAATGATTTACCATTAAAAATGCTTTTTACGGCACGCACGTTCATTGCAAAAACGTTATAAAGCGTTATTTTTTCGTTCCCTTTTAAAGCAATTGGTTGCGTTTATACCAGGAGCGCAGAGGTGTTTAGATGATAAATTAGTGTACGTGGACGACACGTTTTCTTTCTTCACGTCTTTATCTACACGCAATGTTAGCGGGAGAGGAAAAGAAAAATAATTAGATTCTCCATTAATGCTATGTTCTCCTGGTAACCAATGCAGATGTTTTCATTTGCTTACTTTCTATAATATTCAACTTTCTAAAACTTTAATTATGCTTATACTTTAAGGGTTTGTGGTAGTAAAATAAAGGGTAAATCATCCCTCATTTTCCGCACTTGAGTTTCCCATTAACTGACACATAAACATTTCTAACCGTTCAAATCCCTCTTCAGTTTATTTGGTTTAATAAGTTTGACGTGGTGTTTTATAACTCTTATGGGAATTTTGTGTTCAGGGATGGATGAAATATTTATGTCCCTGCATATTTTATTATGTATTTATAATATTTCGGACACATAGATAGAAATATGACTTGTAAATATAAATAATTTTGTGTTTTAAGTTTTTTGTAGTTTTATAAAATAACACAACATTTTTGATATACATAATTAATTGATATACATATTGTTGCGCATTTACATAGCACAATAGAAATATTTATAGTTTTTTTGGCAACAATTGTATTACAAAATAAGTGTTTGAAAAATTATTATGTATTGTGTATGTAAAATGTATTTTTAGTTTGTAAAAAAAACAATTTAATGTTTTGATTTATATTACACACATATCCTACGAGTACAAGTATCTACACATCATAATCCAATATAAATGAATCCTGACTATATAATCAAGGCTAGTAAATAAATCAACGAAATCCCTATAAATTAAACTTCAATACACGTTTAAATAGGTAAAAATCCACGATAACGAATGTAATGCGCTTTTTTTATAATTTTCACTATTTTATGTAATAAATACATTGCATGAATTTACGACGGTTCAAAAGCTCGACTTTCAGACACGATTAACGTTTTGTTGCAAAATGCGAAATGTTTTTTTTTTCATCCCTGTCTACAGTACCTCCCTTAGGGTGAACCTACATGATATTTTAATGCCAGTAACGCTGCGTCGCACCTGAGCTTATTCCGAGGCGGAATTTTAAGTGTTGCGTGCCAAGCTCGAAATATGAAGAGCCCCCATTACTTGATCGCTTCGCGAGAGCTTTTAAAAGTGTTTGCGTATAGCTTTTTATCAAAACCTCCGTCTCAATACGGCACAACAGGACGGATTGAAGGCTTTATGATGTACCTGTATTACCTTACATAGATTATTTTAAGCTTTTTACATATTTTAAGTACTGTGTAGGCACGCAAAAATATCAATTTTTCAAATAATCACACTTCAACTCACTTTAGTAAGTAAGGAAGTTAGTGAATTTGTTAACCATTAAATATATGTTTTCTTGATATGGTACAAACATAAGTTGACTGACTTTATAAAGCTAAAAACTCAAAAAAATGTATGTGATGGCGAATAGTAAAAATAATATATTCTTGAAGTGTACACTGTAATAGCTTTGATTTTGAAACAAATCTCAACTAGGAAATAAGAGTTACTGCAGAATAAAGAATCCAAGAAGTTCAAAACAGTGATTATGTTTTATTTGACTAATCCATTTGTAAAAAATTCAAAATGTCTAATTATATGTGCTAGGTTTTTATGTTATAAACTTTAAAAAACTCCTCAATCGTGAAAGATCTACACTAAGTCTGGTTTCAAACACGCTTTAAACGTTTTCAATAATTCAGACATCTCTTAAGTATTTCACATAAATTAGCTTCTCCCAGCGAATACTTGAAACGCCAAGCGATCTTTGTTTTCCCGTTTTCTTTACCGAAAATGTTTAAGGCGGTTCTATAAAACCCAAAACCCTATTTTAAGATTCTTGTTTGGTTTGATTTATGCGTGTAATTTCAGTAAGTAGAGGGCGGTATTATGCACTCGTCTTAAACGTATAACATTACGATTTTTATCGTTTTCTCCTAAGCTATGATGTTCTCCTGTACTCCTGATCTTAAATTTTCCATTTAGAGGGGTGGCTGTTTGTTTTCTTTTCAGTTTCTTTAAGTGATTTTTAATCTAGCAGAATAAATCTTGCAAGGGAGTTTATAGGAAATTCTATGAAATTGCAACAAAAAAACATGAATTCTAAAAATACTACAAAAAAACATTAATACTCAATCAATAATGAGTATTATATGAAAATAATTTTAATTTTGCTATTATACTTAAGGCGTAATATTTCTAACTATTTATATTTAAATTTTCTTCAAGCTAACCAAAGCATTTTTTTTCCACAAAATTATTTATCTTACTTTAGTCCTTAATAAAAACACAAAAATGTCTTTTTACTGTGATATATATTATATATTCTTTTGGTGAATAACCCAATTACTCGTACGTGTACTATTTTAAACATCTGTTTAATTCCCAAAAAAAACTTATAACTAGTAAGATTAAAAAACCAGACTGTATAAACCTAATTACGTCTTTATGAATTGTGCGAACAACGCTAAAAACATGACTTTACTTATTTATTAACGCGTGAGTCATCGTTCACAATAAAACGTTCTGACGTAAATAGGTTAAATGTATTTAAGTAAAATGGCGGAAAATATCTATCCATAGGGTCTTTTTCCATAGCAAGCTAGTAAGGTCGAGGTCACAAAGTTGTTACTAGTGAGTCATCGCAGACCTCTGGAATAACCTTCGATGACTCACAGCCTGAAAACTGAAACATTTCAGTGTTGGCATGCGAGGGATTATTTTCAGTGACACGAAATGTAGAAATTAGAAACTGATTCACGAAGTCGGATAATTTACATAAGTTTAGTAACGGAAATAATTTCCCCGTTTTAAAATCAAACATGTAGTAAACGTAGATAGGTTTAAAATATAAATGTGTATATAATGTACCTAATGATGTATTTTTTTTACAAATCAATCGTCAATGTGCAAAATTAAAAAAAAAAATTCAATATCTAAATATATCTAACTAACTAACCATCACGCCATTTCCCCGAAGTGGTAGGCAGAGAGGATAGAACGCCACACCGCTCTGTCCTGGCATACTTCTCTTGCTTCCTCCACATTCATACATCTTCTCATGCACGCACGTCGATTATTCCGACTTTTTACATGCCCACTTTCAAGCACTTTTTAAATATCTAACATACGTAATTGATGAAAATAAAACCTTTGCATTGCACCTGCGAAATATTATACATTTTTTGTTCTAGTTTTACCTTAAATTGAAATATCTGAATGTCATTATTACACTAATACGAAAATATTTACGAAATAAGCTAATCAGATTTCGACTAAAGTGTATAGTTTGAAAAATGCTCAAGTTTTTGAAAGACTAGATTTAATTTTTAAACAGTTTTTCATAATTTTCTAATTAAATTTAACAGATTCTAGATATAAATTCGTAAAATAAATACGCAACAAGAGGAACATAATATAATATGTACATTTCACGATATGAGTTGAGATTCTCTTCAATCTGAATACTAATAAGTGTTGTGTTAGTTTAACCTTGCGTGTATCCTGATGTTCGTAATTTTAAGGTGTGCTTTGTTGTGAGTGGGTGGGTTACAACGAGATCTAGAAACGTACCAAGTACAGTCGTAGGTTATTCTGAGATATATAACAGTAGATATTTGATACACAAATACCGTTATCCAGAATGAACCATTGGCTATGTGTTTTGACGCAGTTTTGGCGCAGTCTTGGCAAATACGTACTTACATATTAAATGGTAAGTATTTTACTGTTTGCAAGAAAATGTTTGAAATAAATTAACTGAAAAAAAACATGGTTTTGACTAACAACGTTATCTTCGTCTTCTTATATAAAAAAAAAACACTCGTTTGAAACTGCCTTTTGGGATGTCGATTAACAAAAAATACTTTTATGAATATTTTTTCATAGCTGGGAAATGAAATGTTTCTAATACCAAAAAAAACAAAAGGTTCATTTCAGTTTTAGTGCCTTTACCTAAAATTGATGGCTTATCAAAATATTACGAATACGGGCCAATATGATACGATTCCGATTTAAAACAATAGCTTTAACAGTACCAAAGCTAGAAAAACAAATTGTGCTTTCCTCTATACTTATAACATACGAAACATTTGTTAAAAATTGACGATAAATTTGACACAATGATAATAATTTTACAAAGGCTGGATTTATATATAATAATTTACAAAGAAAATCATGGCTGTGATTTAAATTTTACTCAAAAAATGAATTATCTATATTCTTTTGGACTGCAGAAATTTCCGTCGCGGAGAACGGACCGGATATACGAAGGTCCCGAGTTCGAGTCTCGGAAGCAGTCATCTGGCTGAACTAACCTTTCTATTATTCTCTTTGATTTATTATTTTATTTTAGCTAACTTGCATCGATTTAAATGTTTATATTTTTTCTGTTAATTTTTATGTATGGTATTCAAGCATCGAAATGATTAATAATATTCATTAACGACAGACTTTCACGAAGTTGCTTATTTTACATACTACTACTTTCCCTTATCCACACCCAATGGTGCAGGGCACTGCATTGATACACCAAGTACAGTGAATCTTGATCATTTAATACACGAAGGCAAGCTGATCAGTCTTACAGTCTTCGGCGCCGGTCCAAGGCCTACTATTTAAGTTATTTTACATAGATCCTGAAAATTAATAGGATTATTAAACAATTTATTTTTATTTGGGAAATTATTAAAAACACTATGCAGTCCGGTATATAGTAATATTTACTGTAACAATTTTTTTTGCATATATATTTTACTTCAATTTCTGTCTTTTCTGGGTGAAATCAGCACATTTACGGATTTCCCTCCATTTTCCGATATTTCTGGCTACCAGGGTAACATGATACGAGAGCAGGTTTAATTAGGACTGAAAACTTTTCTCCCTTTACCTGTCGCACGTCGGAGCTGCGCTCGTTCACATCAGGAAAGCCCATTCAATTTACTTTCCCATGTTCAATTAACGGGCCCAGTCCAGTTCGTGTTCTCGCCGAAATCAGCTCGAGTACGTATGGACCTATTCGTGACTACGTGACACCTAAGTTGCATTATGCGCTCCGGATACATAGAGAAGTATTATTGGATTAAACCCTTGATAAAATACAATTAATAAAGTTTTGAATAAAAATACGAATTCTTTCATAAACGTACACTACACATTATTTCAATAATAATACATTTTTTAAATTAGAGAGATTATACAATTAACACGACTACTTATTTAACGTTACTAGAAGAACTGTATAAAATTCGTATTTAAAAAATAATGCGAAAATAGTTTACGAAATAATTTAATAATTTTTATAGACTCAAATAAAAATATGTAAAAAAATTAATAATAACGAAAAGTAAAATGAACAGACATTTGAATTCTCATTTTTAAGTCGTTTGTGGATTATTGTTTCAAATATTTGAATTAGTAATAATAAATCCTTTGTATTCACCCAACCAAATTACGTAACTTTATAGAATGCCTTTTACTAATAAATTTGATCCAAAGTTAAGTATAAATAATTTTAACTTTTTGATTCTTTATTATTAAAAGTCGCGGATTTTGGGTAATTTTAAAATCTTGAGAATTAGCAGTTGACTATTTTCAAAAACAGTGTTACAAAAAATATATCCTTGAAAAGTGGATATCTCGCAAAAACGACGCTTCGTACGGCATCCTATTGGAGGTTAGCTTGTGGGAGTTGTATTTTATTTAATTATTTACTTGATCTGTATTAAAAGCATAATTACACGTAATATATTACAGGATTTTATTTAAAACATGCTCACCAGTACATATCCATCGGCTTTTTTTTTATTTCCAGAAGAGTAAAATAACCCAGATATAAAACTCATTGATGTATAGAGAATCAGGAAAAAAATTTTTAATATGTTAGTTAAACAAACTAACATGTTTTAATAAAGTACACGAGCTTTAAGATAGTTAACCTCTTATTACGACGAAATAATATCCTATTAATCATTAATTTACACAGAAGTAAAAGGCGGTCCAGCACATGACCAAAAGTAATCGATCTCAAGGTTACTATTTAAATTGGCAAAGGGGAGGGTTTTGTTAGGAGAACTTCAAATGAATAATAATCACTTCCTATCTCCACACAGTCCAAGATACGTCGCACCAACATCTGTGCTAGACACGTATAGACGTCAATATGTCCCTCAGGTATAATTAAATCGTACCCTGCCTATCAGCATATCCTGGCCGGATATGTACGATCACATACAGTAATTACAGCCTTTTAGGGCTTATCATTAACCCCACACCAACATTGCTGTCTCCTACTAAGCCAAAACTTAGCATGGGGGTCGTGGAGCTAATACAAATTAGTTACTAGACCAACGAACAAGTATGTCAGTACATAAATATTTGTTTTAGTAAGAGCGTTAGACTTTACTGCGATACGATTTGGTATTAACATAGGTAAATATTTATCAAAACAAACGATTTGGAGTACAAAGTTTACAACTAGTATATTTGATAAAATGTTGAATGGTATTTAAGGTATTATAAAAGTTTGTGTATATGTATAATCATGTTAACGGTATATTTATGTTAATGACGTATTTTATTATTTATAGATTTTAATGGTAGCATGCGAAGACGTATAAATGTAGAGACTGCGAAGGAAGTGTGTCAGGACAGGAATTGGCTACAGATAGTGCCACATTGTATCAAGATCATAATTACTCCAAAAAAAACACCATAATCACTGAAACATCAATGCAAAAGAATAGTTTCAAATTCTAATATCACATAGGAAAAAAAAAATCTCATCTTGAAAAAATACATAAATATCACGATCTCAGTAAAAAGCAAGTGATGGATAAAATGAACCATAATGACAGCTCTATTATCTTGATATTTTTGTGCTGATATTTAATTAAAAGATCCAATTCTGGCTATTGGTTAATTGACTGAAGTTGAAAAAAAATATATAAACCTTAAAATTTCAGGATCAAAGTAGGTGTAATCTAAATAACACGCCAAGCTTATTTATTAATTAAACATCTGTTGAATCGTATATTTTTCACATAACATCCATCGTTTTTGGAATGTATCTGTTTTTCCTGGCGATATATACGGATTCCAGGAAAGATTCCGATATAAATTGATACAAGGAACTGCATACGATTGCTTTATTTAATATTTAAGGGTTCGAACGCCCCAGAAGCTAAGTATTTTTCGGCTGCGGTATTAAACTTCTACAACGGTGACTGACGAAAACGAAATGTAACGGTAAAAAAAGATTCACAAAAATTTAGAATAACTAATTTTAAATCAATATAATTTCGCGCTTACATACCTCAGATCGAATCTTGTAAATGGAACAGATTTTGATGTTTCTCATGCAAAAGCTATTTTTTTAAATTTAACAAAAGAATATATTGACCAACTACCATACTGAAAGAATTCGAGCCACTTTACACGTAGTTTATTGCCTGTCCAAAGCATGAAGGTAACGTCGCGGACAGTCGCGGACAGTGAGTTTTTTGAAGCACAAGGTATTTATTTCAAAATTGATATGTATACATTATACTTATTAACATGTGATTTTCATAATAATATTTCTTGTGTGATACCTTGGACTTGTACTGAAGCGTAAGACCATCCAACCTACATGTAATAACATTATCAAGATACATTGCACTTAGTGTACCGATGTAGTTCTCTATACAACATTGGGTGCGGATAAAGGAAAGTAATAATAGTAGTATATACATACTACTACTACCTTCCCTCATCCGCACCCAATGGTGCATAGGGCACTGCATTGGTACACCAATGTGCATCTTGATGTATCTTGATCATTTTATTACATTTAGGTAATATGATCAGTCTTACGCTTCAGTACCAGTCCAAGTTATCACACACGATATATATAAATTTTCTAATAAATACCTTACATTGCCTTATAAAGTATATACATATGTGCCAATAACTACCATTAAATTGCATAGGTGCATTTTTATGCATTACCAATAAATTATTTAAAAAATTTATAAAAACAATCAATTCATACTTTTTTACAAAATGAAATAAATTATCAATAATACATAATCTGTCTCTCGCCTATAGGACTTAAAACTAGAGTAATATTCATTTTTCATCATTTGTTTTGATTTTTAAAACGTGCATTCTGCATTTTTAATACAAAAATACGTTAATTTCTTAAAATACTGTAAAATTTGTAGTTTAAATAACATTTCTTATTCAATTAACAATAGTCGAACGACTACAATTCTACTAGCTAGCATTGAGAACATGGCAAATATAATGCAGTGAATCGGTCACCCTCTCCTGAACATAGTCTCATGGGACAGTATGAGATCAAGTTGGTACAACAGATTGTGTTTACATTGCTTCAAATGGAGCGTTTTGCCAATTTATTTTACGTCAAGTCAATGAAAATAAATACTCTTTTCTCCTTTACAAAACATACAGGAAACATTGCTACTTACTATGCCTTCAACCTGATGATCAAATATACATTTAAATGTAAGTAAAATAATGTTTTTACGTTTTTTTAATGTAATCATTTTTAGTGAGGTACCTAGTAGAGTATTTTAAGAATATTTAAGTATGACCCAATGTTATTAATAAGATGGTGTGTTCTGTAATGTAATCTGAAATTGGGCTTCCTTTTGAGGTTAAAGAAATATGCAGTAATGTAATTTAATCAAAGAAATTGCCTTTATTAAATTACTTTCCCTTATCCGCACCAATGGTGCATTATGAAGTAAAAAAAAATAGTCTGAAATTCCCAGTAGTTATTGAATAAATTATCCAGATACGCGAAATGGCCTTGCTTTACCTATAGCCGACGTGAGCCATAGTGTATCGTTACTCCGTCATTTTGATCGTTTTACTCAAGCTCACTTTGATAACTTCGTCATTTTAGGAGATATCGAAAAACTATTTTTACTGCAGTTATTACTGTTGTATACTAACATACCCTACTACTGTTAATTTGGGCCGACTCTGGTTGGTTTGGGTGATGGAAACAATGACAATGAGAAAATCCACTGCTACCCGGAATCGATTTTTAAATTGAATTTTAAAAATGTATTTTAAAAAAAAAAATTCAAGTAGGATGAACTATCCCAAAAATGCATGCTTAAATAAATAAAAAATGTTGAAAATAGCATTCATTTCAAAATTTTCAACAATGACGTCACTCCTTGTATCTAAGTGTAGTGTTTCCGGTTTCCGTTTTCAAACCCCCGTAGCCACATTTCAAGAAAGTGAACCGCGTTCCATGGCATTTTAATATGGAATACAATCTGAATACAATCTACATACAAGCTTCTATCGCAAAACAAGATGGCCGCCATTCAGTCTCCCTAGAACAGCTGTTAACAGTATATCTGACAGTTGGCGGTATATTATCTGCGCTCCGGCCATCCGTCCCGCGTCAGTTTGCATAGATTTTTGACAGTTTTGTTACTGGCTGAAGAATAATCACCTACCGTTGTTAGTGAAAGTTGGAACGCTACTCGTTTTATGACGTCACTCCTGCTACGTGACGCACTTAGTCCAGTCGTTTGGCGCGGTATTTGAAATATGGAACTTTAAAAAATCGTATCTTCATCAATAACTTATAAAAATAAATTAAAATATATTTTTTTGCTTAGTTAAATAGTACGGTTATTGAAAAAAAAAACTTTAGAAAACAGTGGATTCCCTCATTATAATACATAAGCCGAGACAGTGGTAGGGGCAATGAAAGCATTTGTTCGCGTACATAACGTAAATTCATCCGTATTTTTACGCGAACACGAATATTTTACTTGTAATGAAAGATTACGGTAGCTTTAGTAGGACACCATTAGAATTCAGTACTAAATTAGCAGTTATTTAAACGTTGGTACTCGTAGTAACACCTCTGCTTATTTAAATTTAGTGGTCATGCTAGGATTTTCATGGCCTGTTCAAATTCTACTCAAGCGGTTTTTCAATATCCTTTTCAGATAAACAAAACGCTTTACTCTTTTGTAAGAGTTAGGGGTTCTGGTCACGCCACACTTGTCACCCTCAGCGCCCAAAATACACCCCTTTTCGTTTTTCTATTGAAAACCGTATCATGTGTTTGTTTACCAATCTCCTTTGCTAAAATATGTATGGTTAGTTTTATATGAACCATGTTTACGAGATTGAATCAAGAAAACAGAGTAATAAAGAAAATATCGTAGTGTGATCATAATATCAGATTTTACGATGAAATAAATATTGGAATTAGCAATATCAATAGTGAATAAATAAAGGAAAGAATAAAAAAAATCTTTATTTCTGTATTCCGTAATTAATTAGTAATTATTCCGTCCATTAGGAGAAAAATAATTACTCGATCTACTTTAATTTATTAAGTTCTACAAGTATTTTCAAATTACTACTACTACTACTTTCCCTCATCCGCACCCAATAGTGCATAGGGCACTGCATTGGTACACCGAGTGCAGTGAATCTTGGTCATTTGATACACGAAAGCGAGATGATCAGTCTTACGCTTCAGTCCAAATTTTCAAACAAAATTTCTCTGAAATGGTAAGTAGAATTATTGAACGTTATACTACTCTGTCGTTGCCAGGAAAAAAATCGAAATAATAAAGGAAGCTATCGTAATATATAAAATTCCCGACATACACAGGAGATGGTGGGTAACGTCTACAATAGTCATGATTCCCAATGATTACAGAACATGACTGCGACACGGTACAAAATCCTCACACCATTATATGATGGATGCTGTATATATGACCGCTATAATATGGTGGACCATGCAATGTGCTCAAACCAAAAAGTCTGAGAACTACAAATGTACTACTACTTATTCTCTTTTCCGCAATAGTACATAGGTAGCTAACACAAAGTGCATTGTATCCTTATCATTTTGTTAGATTAAGGTAAGATAATAATCATTGTAACTTTTCAGTGCCAAGAATGTTTGTTATAAGAAATACACGACATCACAGCCCAGAAAAGTATAATCTGTATCTATTTAACTATATATATATAATACTATGTAAAAGCTAGGGGTGAAAGTCAATTTTAATTCCGGCAGTTCCTGCACACTGTCCGGAATAACAGTATTTAAGGGCACAGAATACAATAGGGTTCAAGTCACCGCGTACAAGACAAATGGCGTGAGGGCCAGCAAAGGTTACACCAGTCAATTTACTTCCGTCACTTGTGAAAGAAACCCTTCAGACTGAGGGAGAATTGATGTTTTGATACGTGCGAGTAAATATCCAATAACGCGTTTAATATTATGTCTTTTGCATATTGATGGTAGAGTGCAGGAGACGTTTATATTTCATTAGGGAATTTTAGTTTTTATTCAATATAACGTCATACCTTATACATTAAAAAAAACAAATCAATGATGAGAACAGTAAAGCATTTACATAAAAAATTCTTATAAAAAAAATGATTTTTTTTTTTACAAATCGTTTTTTTTGTATTACGGAAAAAAAAATTTTTACGAAAAATTAAACAAACAATATGTAAACAACAAAAAAGCAAAGTTGAACTAATATTTAAACAAACTTCACATACGAAAAACAAACTATTCGTTTCTAAAAACAATATTAAAAAATATATTACATAAATATAGGTACATTAGTGTTGAATAACTTATTTTACTCTAAGTAAGATTTTCCGCCTTACAAATAAAAATAAAATTGGAACTGTTAACGTTTAAAAAATCGAAAACACCCCCCTATTTCTTAAGAAAATGCCATCCAAATTCTACATAATATGTGTGTTCCTGATTATTTTTAGTACAAAATACATTACATACGAGTTCCTAATGTAGCTCCTTTAAAAATTGAGCCTCCACTCGTTTGCAAGTGATTGTGATTTAAAAAACCGCTAGATCCTTCAGTCTGATATTGCAGTTTAAAAATAAAAAAAATCAGTGTAGCACATTTCCCGCTAGATTGTCTTACGTAACCTATTTTGTTATATTCAGCAACACAACATGAGTATGAAAAATTGAGAAAATCACTCTAAAAGTCGAGGCCATGAGCGTGTGTCGGAAAATCGAGAAGACTAATGGTCAGTCCAACCCCAGAATATTTTGCCCATCAACGGCAGAAGTGTGTTTGAGTATCAGGGTATCATATTTGAAAAGGGTCTCTTGTGAACTTTGACACCATTTGGTATTGTTACACTAAATACAATCTTGTGCATGCGGAATACGCGTCATAAACAGATTCATTAGCGAAATTACAAACGTGTAAGATCCATCAGCATCACTTCGTAGAAGAAAAGTTTTGGTATCAGGGTATCATGTTTAGTAAAGACCTCTCATGAACTTTGACATGTTTTGGTACTAGTGAACTGACTTCTCATTTTGCGTATAAAATAACAGAAGGATGAGTATAATATTTCTAACCCGAACAAGGAGATTTATATAAAATACGTGAACTCTGTTTAAAGGATAAAAAAAGGAAAACATGATAAGCCCTACCAAATTATATACCCGCTTACGATGCTCATTTATTATGACGCGAATTTACGAGGGTTTGTTATAAAATTAATGGTCGTGAAATAAAAATGTTTCATTGTTATTTTTTGCTCCTAAAAACATTACAATTTGAACAGAGTTCAGCAGTTTAGAGAGTTGTGTGCGGAATATCTGAAAAGAAGATGATTTATTTATGGCTACCAGGCAAGCAGCATCTGAAGGAGATGCAGATGCGTCCTGAGAGTATCACATAAATACATAGGGAGAAAATATCGAAATGTTGTTTACTTACAACTTTCTAAAATTGTATTCAGTTAATACTAGGATATTTTTGAGGAAGTTCCAGCATTTTCCCCGTCATTTAAAACAATTTGTTAAATCCCTAAATCCTACTGGTCACACATTTTGTTTAGGTCCGGTCAAATTGTGATACATCTCTTCCCCCTTTCTGAAACCCGGTTTTAAGTTGTAATTCAGAGTTTTAGTTGTTTGCAAAGACTCTTTTCAGAGTTATCTCTAGTTCTTAAAAACTTGTAGGTTGTTTATGGACTATCGAAAAACACATCTCAAGATAGATAAAACTAGAAATCCTCTTATTATTTCAAAATGAGTGGATCCACAATTTAAAGAAATAATAAATGGGGGAAATAAAATATATTTTTTTATTTTTCTCGCTATCAATTTACACGCAGAATAAAAATATGCTTTTTGATAATATTCACCCTGTTTCTATTTTATTTCTAAAAATGTTATTTAGTAATTCAAATTTTTTGCTGTTTTCGCTCTGTTTTTTTGTAATGTGAGGAATAAACTTGTAACGAGGGTGCCTGTACTAAAAAAAATGTTTTTCCAGCATTTTTTTCGTTAAGTTTGTTAACTTACTAAATCTTCTCATTTTCATGTATTTAAGGAATCTATTTGAATCCGATAATTGAATACCGTATGTATGTGGTGTACCAATACAGTGCCCTATGCACCATTGGGCGTGGATAAGGGAAAGTATTAGTAGTAGTAGTACGTTGTACGTGTTTCGTCTAGCAACACAGGCGTACGTTTTATCAATCCCTCACTTCAAGCAATCCACTTTTACCTCAACAGTTCGCTGTGAATCTTGCAAGGTTCGGCGCTTTATCAGCTGTCACAAACTTGCCTCCCAGAACCGAACGTCATCGGCAATAAATGCCCAAGTGGTCTACACCGCACCTTCTTGTGTATTTATTTAGTGCTCGAAACCACAGCAAGGAAAACATTTCCTCTTTAAACTATCAAGAACAGCTGACTTGTCTTCTGAACAACGAAATATCGTGGGAAATACGAATTTTCAACGTCTGAAAGCTTAATGTTTTAAGTGCATGTAACGTTGGTAGCACCTTTGAACAAGAATTTCAGAGAAATGACATTCCATACATGAAAAATACTACCGTCTCTGAGGTTACCCTACGTCACTCACTACGTCATCAGTAGGCATCTACGTCATCACTAGACATCTACGTCACACGTTTCGTGTATTGGCATGAGTGTTGGAGTCTTAAGACGGTGGAATTTGATAATAGTAGTGTTATGAAATTAACCCTAGGAAGCGTATATTTTTAGACAATTTGTATGGAAACACCCCTTCTAAGGGTAGCACCTACTGGTTTTTATGAGTTTGAGAAGAGGACGAGTTTAATTTTAAACTAAAAATAGATAGTGATAAATGTTTCAAATAGAAATCGACTGATGGATTTTTCAGGTATATATATATTTTTTTTAAATTTAAGATTCAGCTTTCCATAACAGACAATCTCTTTGAAAGTTTACATGCTCATTCGCGAGTTTCTTATTACTTATGTAATTGCTTTAATATGCTTTAAATTGACGTATTTTATTTTATTAAGCAGCTCAGAAAAAAATATGGTTTTCAGTCTCTTTCAGGTTAATTTTTAAACAATAACATGGTCCCCATATAAACCACAATTTATCTTTAAAAATTATCGCTTCCTTAATATCACAAATTTAAGGTTATATAAGTTTTTGATGCGCCTAAATAATTTAAATAATATTTCTAAAGACATGCACAAACTTTACGTTATTAGTACAACTGTCGGAATTAAAAAGAGTTATTTTCGCGGAGAAATACATCAATAAATTTATCAAGGTGGCATATAAGACTACTTCACCATTCGCGAGGACATGCCCTGTCACAAAATACATTTCCCTTGAAAATTGTCAACGGCAGAAACTCCATCCCGATCCTAGTGAAATTTATGATACTTTGTGAAACAATTTTGCATTATTTAAATTTTAAACGTTAATATTGTTCACTTCGGATGGGTTTAATACTAGAATACAAATTTACCGGAAATTAAAAGGAAAACTGAAACAGCCCCGTACAAGTAGGTTCTCGAGGGTTGAAGCTACCAGGGGATGAGAAGAAGGTAGGAGGTTGTGGGTAACAGGCTTTACAGTCGCTCGAATGTGAAATGTGTATGTATGTCCACACTAACTCACTCGGTTGGAATGCCTTTGTTGGCAAAGGCTTTGTGAAATAAATATTTGTATATGTCTTAAAACATTCCGATATTAAGCCAGTTTGACGACCGATCAATGAAATGCTTTAATTTAATTGCCGCAATACATTTTTATCTGTTCTGCAACCCCATTCAATAATTTCCCCCCCTAATGATAATAATTATAAATATTATCAGTTATTTAAATGTTTTACAGGTTTATATAACTAACTAACCATCGCGATATTTCGCCGAAGGGGTAGACAGAGACGATAAAACGCCACACCACTCTGTCCTAGCATACTTCTCTTGCTTCCTCCACCTTCAAATATTTACATATTCAGGTTTACATATTTTTTAAATCATCGAAACTCAAACGATTTTTGCATGAACGATG
The DNA here is from genome assembly GCA_022494985.1 of Micrasema minimum. Classification (NCBI taxonomy): domain Eukaryota; kingdom Metazoa; phylum Arthropoda; class Insecta; order Trichoptera; family Brachycentridae; genus Micrasema; species Micrasema minimum. Next base: position 58,191 of record JAGVSP010001250.1, read on the forward strand.
CCAAAGAGTTAGTAACATTTTTCGTTTGAAATTAACCAACTGCAAAAAAAGTTTTTAAGGTCTTTACCAGTTGGGTTCTTTCCGATTTTTTATTTTTTATTTCAAAAAATTGATTGGAAAATAACAATATCAAGGGAATTTTTATTTTATTTTTACGACGTCATATGAATTTTCTAGCGCGGTTTGAAATAGCGCTTTTTCAAATCGCTCGTAAAATCCTCGATTTGGCGCGCATGCGGTGTGACGTCACATCAATATGGGCACTCACTTCGTAATGAATTTCACGCCTTTCATAATGGACGGGTATGACGTCATTAGCCAATAACGGGCGTTAAAAGTCACTCGTAATTTCGTATTTTTAAAACATAAATTTATAAATGAAACAAAATTTTTGATCATTGTGTTTTATATCGTTGGAATTGTAAAAATATACTTTAAATATTTATAGCGTTTTCAAGGATATTTATATTAAGAATCAACAAAGTATTACATTAAAATCATTTTACAAAAATTAGATTGATTTCATTGTATGAAGCAAATGCAACTGAAGCGCGTAATATTAAATTACGTACATTTTGGTGTATATATAATAAATTTATACAAATGATTCAGAAGTATCACTATCGCTTAAAACAACAATGCATCCGTCGCTTATAATTGAAGGCACCCTCAACATATTGGAAGCTGGATGCACTAAGCACCTGTGCGTTGTGCACTGTACGGAATGCGTATGAAATGTACATAATAGACATTACATACTCTGTTAATGGCATTGTTCCTTCCTATAAGTATGCAGCGTGTGCAATAGTACCTAACGCCAGCGAACCCTTGCAAATAGAAATCATTATGTATGCCTAAGTATCTACCCTATACCTACTAGTAAATTTACATAAAGGCATCGTACACATGATTTGTTATCACTATTGTAGAATTTTCTAATAATTATTTTCTGACAGATGTTATCTGCTAAATTGATCACATCAAAATAATCAGTAGAAAGAATTTTCAAGGAAAAATATTTTACCGGCTCTCTAGGTTAAATGACTAACTAACTAACTAACTAACCATCACGCCATTTCCCCGAAGGGGCAGGCAGAGAGGATACAACGCTACACCACTCTGTCCTGGCATACTTATCTTGCTTCCTCTACATTCATACATCTTCTCATGCACGCACGTCGATTATTTCGACTTCTTACATGTCCACTTTCAAGCACTTGTTTTACTTGATCATGCCATGTCTTTCTCAGCCTTCCTCGACTTCTACATCCAAGCACAGTCGCATCATATATTTTTTTAGCCGTTCTTTCATCATCCATTCGCTCTACATGACCGAACCAACGTAAAAGACCTTTCTTAATTTTGTCGATAATGCTTATCTCAGCCTTGCATTCTGCTCTAATTTCAACATTAGTTCACCTATCATACATAGTTTTACCACACACTCGCCTGAGAGATCGCATTTCAACTGCATTCAATCTACTTTCATCCTTTTTTTTCCAACTCCATGCTTCGCTTAAAAAATGTATGTTATATTTATTTTAGCATTTTTTTTTCAATTTTTAAATATAAATGCATATGAATTTTCTGGCAAAAGCTTATTTGATTGAGATATCAATCTAAATATGAATATAAACCTTTTCTGTTTTTAAATCATTTTAAAAATCGATGAGTGCGTCTAAGCTATCAAATTTTATACTTATCGGGTTGTACCTATACAAGTTTGTGAATTAGGCTATACTTACTTAAACAGTCTATGGGACGTATATTAAACTTACATATCTATATTTTTGCCTACATTTTGCATAAAAGCTGGTAAAAAACCCTTCATGAGTTTTATCGTCACACTTTCCTTAGTAGGGAGCATAAACTTACATAGGCATGTATGTAGATAGTAGATACGTATAATAACATGAGACTTTGTGGATATATTCTTCTTTGTGCGAGTTTTCATAGCTTTAGCTGTAAAAATATACAGGCAACCGTAATTATATACCTATACGCAAACATACTTCAATAAATCCGCTTTGAAATAACATGTATAAAAAGCGGATTAATCGTTATAAGAATGTATTGGTCATGTAGTATGTAGACATTATTTTCATGAATATTTTCCTGTATTACTAGTATAATGTATTTCAATTTTTTTCTGGAAAGTGAGAATGGAAATGAGAAAAAAAAAGTTATTTATCTTTGAATATCTGTTTCAAAACCTAATCAATTAATCATAAACTAAGTGGAATACTGAATTACGTAAGAGATTTTTATATATTAACTTTATTAAAACTAGGGGAAAACTTTCGCTCAGCTTGAAACAATTCATCCCGCAAATAAGTTTACAAATGAAAAGTACTAACATCTACGCTTTAGTTCATCGGGTTTTATTCAGTATTTGCATGTTGTGTTTTGTACGAACGCAACCTAACTACATACTTAAACTCTTTGATCATTTTGTTAAGGGTAAAAAATAAAGCACCCTAGAACTAACTAAGGGTACAACGCTTTAAAAACAACTAAGTGGCCAATTACGACGACCTTTTTTCAGAATCTTCGTATTTTTACGTTGACTAACTTAAATTGAAGGTGCATTGACTGTTTTTAATTTATTAACATCTCCTTTGGACTTTATCTATGTTAGTTTTAGGCTTTATTGTTCAGTACCAGGTTTTTATATCCCATTTGTTTGATTTGTGAAAGACCTTTTCTTTGCTTAATTTGACTTATCTAATCTTATTTTAGCAACTTTTCTAGATTTTTATTGAATCTAACGCGACGAAAACAAAATAAAATACTTTCCTAGAAGGTTTCGAACCTTTCTCAGTAATTTTTATCTTCTAAAGATAGTTCAAGGTTTCTGCGCCTTTAGTAACGTAATATTATTATTTGGTAGTATACGTTCAAAATATTTTCAAGCGAGTGTACAATATAAACACAATTTATAAATAACCCAAAAAACAAAAATCACGTTTTACGCAGATATCTCTGAGGAATTTTTCAAATACCTAGTTCATTAGAGATTACGGTGCTGTTTTCCAAAGTCCCTACATGCAAAAACAACGCGCGGTCCTATGATTTTTAAAATGAATAATAAATATATAAGCGAGTGCTGGATTGTAATTATGATACGACTTTTTTCTTTATTTAAATGGTAGGATTTACAAAATGTATAACTCGTATTATTGGTATAAGATTCTGATTTCCGAACAAATTTTAATTTGAACTGAAAATCGTATTACCGTCAACCCTTTATACGCTAAACTTTTCCCGGAAAGATGGCGAATGGCTATGAAGCAATAGGAAGGCGTTGGCGCTGGCTCCGGCTATACAACTCATCTCCTAAGTAGAGCACCAGGCATCAGGCAGTATATGTTCCGTCCCGTTAATATTTGAGTTGTGGTACGGTAGGGTGGAACAAAGAACCGCGATTAAGACCAGAGTTCTCCCCACGAGAACTTAAATGCCCCTTCGGAGCGTCGCTGAAGGGGTTGAAAGATTTATGCGAAGGCGGTTCCAGCGCGCGAAGAGAACCAAACGTGTTAATGTGGGACTCATTTCCATTGTTTTGCTCTTTTTGTCGCGTACTTAAAAAAAACATTACAAATGATTTATTAAGAATTGAAAAATTCGTTGAATAATTTTATGACCAAACTAGGTTTGCTAAAATTGAAATTAAGCTGCCTAACTCGTATAACAAGACGATTTTCTCAAAACACATAAATATGTGTAAAAAGGTACATTCAAGAGAAAATTAAACACTTGATTTATTTGATAATATTGATTACATTAATTATAATATATCATCTTAATCGTAAAAAAGAGGGCTAAAAAATACTGGCTTTGAATAAGAAGCAAACATGATAATAATTATTCGATGAATAAAAAATATTTATTACCTAGCGTATCTGCTAAAGGATCCCATTATTATTTTCCTTTTCAGATTAAATTGGGTTCTTGATAGCGTTTTACGGTTACTAAAAAAAAATGGGATAAAGTGACCATCAGGAACAAAAGACATGTTGAATTGTATCAAATAATTACTACTGTAAAATACGTGATTGACGAAGCTAGTTTATTATCAAATAATATAATGCATTGTAATATACCGCCATTAACCAGTGACAACACATTTTAGCACTACTAAATAGAGTTTTAAGCGAAGTTAATATATCTACCATACCATCCCTTCGAGCCAGCGGTTTATCTGCCCATGTACCAATATCATCGCCTAAATCAAATTTCGGGCTACCAGGATCGCATGTGTTGTAGGGGGCTCGGGAGGTAGTTTAATCAAAACATGCTGTGAATCACGCGCGGGCGACATACATACTCGTATGAAGCTGTGTAGTATGTGTTATCTATCGCCGTTGCTGCTATCCTGGGAATACATAATAGGGATACATGAAATGATATTATTTGATTTAATGTGATTTTATTCTGTTTCACAACCATTTAACACGATTTCGACATTGCTATCGATGTGAATAAATAATTATTCTATTAATACAATTTTTAAATGGAAAAAGAAGAAAATTCCATGACTAAACACTGAAAAAAACAATTATGTACAAAAAATTTAATTCAATTTCCATCTTGCCTTCCTTATATTACTATACTTTTCTTTATACACCGTGTCCCACGATGAGACCGCGAAACTCCGGAGGGTGATTGTTCATGGTATTCTGAGAAAAAAATCCTTATAAAGTTATTCCATCGGGCATTTTTAATAATTAATTAAAAAAAAAGTATTAATAAAAAGCATGTAATACTGGCTTCTGTTTGAAATGCTAGCGGTGGCGGGTGGCGGTGGGCGGGGAGGAGTGGGGGTCCACTCTGGTCACCACGCCTTGCCTTGTGCGGACATTCAAAATTCGAATTTCATATCTGAAATTGGTGCAGGTCACGTAGTGTTAGCCAGTTTCAAAATGGACGGTATTACACGCGTGAATTTTTATTCATATTTTAATATTTTTTTAAGAAATTAGAATTGAGTTTTTTGAAAAACTTAATTTTTTCTCAGAATATCATGAATAATCACCCTCTGGAGTTTCGCGGTCTCATCGTGGGAAACGGTGGCTATTCCATCTGATATTTATTTCATGACGGAAGATGATCGGCATAAATGAAAAATTAACAGCCATAAACATTCATTTTATTTTGTACGAAATTACAAACATTAAATAATCGAAGCAGTTGCAATAAATTCATATCATACTTATTGTACATACATGTATTATTTTCCATTATATTTAATACCAATATACCTAATTTTATTAGCTAAGGGCATGCACAATGCACTTTATGTGAGGAATTTATATAACTCCTGCACCACCATGTTCTCCTGGTATCTGCGGTTCCATAATGGTCTACAGGCTGGACCAGGAATGCATAAGATAGGGAGAGGTTATATTGATAGCGAGGGGTCTGTGTCCATAATATTCCATACAAAAAGGTATACACACATAAATACTCCACACTAAAATACCAAAGAAACGTACCTATTTTGCGAATTACTAACTGTACTCTTGATACATACATACTTACATTACAAAATTATAATTAAAATTGTAGATAATATGTTTATTTTCTATTGCCTAAAACGCCAATAAAAAAGCGTTTCGCAAATATGTAGTTCGTAAACCTACACCAGGATTAAGGTGCATACACTGTGCTTGGTGCACCAACGCTGTGCCCTATGCACCATTAGTTGTGGTGTATAAGAGAAAGTAGTAGTAGTAGTAAATATACATACACACTTAGGTGGTGTGTTACGATTGGATTATAATCAATTCAAGTTTTTCGCTACGGAAAATTAAAATGGCTATGCATAACTCGGGCGTAAATCGAAAATAAGGCAATTAATCAAATGAATATTTTCTGTGAATTTTGGTGAATTTGCTTTCTTCTAATTTATTCAAGTCATGCTTTGGAAAAAATACGGAAAAGATCTCTACTTAAACTAACTAACTAATTAACCATCACGGCAGAGAGGATAGAACGCCACACCACTCAGTCCTGGCATACTTCTCTTGCTTCCTCCACATTCATACATCTTCTCATGCACGCACGTCGATTATTTCGACTTCTTACATACCCAGTTTCAAGCACTTATACTGGTCTTAATCTCTTTTTAATAATTGTATATTACCTTGTTATTCCTCCAAGCTTAATAACAACAAACATGTTTTTAATAAGCGTAAATTTGTACCACACATTCAACAATTTGTATGTATATTTCACCGCCATATTCGCTTTCCATAACGTTTCGATTATGACTATAAAGCCGGGTGATTTCAGTCATTATTCTCCTTTTTGTGCCGCAATATATTATGCTCTCCTAGTCATCTCTGGTCCCTCACAAAGGATCTGTAGGCACATAAATCCCGGACACCCGCGGTGCGCTCTTTTCAACATCAAACAAATCGCCGAAAGTTAAAACGTTTTCTTTAAAGGGGAACGAAGAATATGAGATTTCGTTTTTACCGACATGAAAATGATTACGGCCTTTTTGTAAGCTGTCGCTACTGTCAACGCGCCTCGACTACATTAAGTTGACTAGGCATGGGAAAATGTTTTTCTCCTCTTTCAACTGTGTTCCTGGTAGTTTTTGAGTAAAACGAGGAAAATAAAAAAAAAATTAAAATCGATTTCCGACAAAATTAATGTTTTTTAATCCCGAAACTTATTTACAATTTTCTACTATACTACTACTAATTTTCCTTATCCGCACCCAATGGTGCATAGGGCACTGCATCCTCACCAAGTGCAGTGTATCTTGATCATTTTATTACACGAAGGTCATACGCTTCAGTACCAGTCCAAGGTGGCACATATGAAATATTAACATGAAAATCAATTTTCAGGTAAAGTTTTTTTATTTCTATATAAAACAGAGCTTTAATATTAAATTTATGAATTAAGTCCTCAAACAAATTTTTATGATCTTATTTCTTACTTGAGTACAATAAAATAATCACGAAAAGCCCTATTTTACTTTGAGTTAATTTCTGCTATTCAAAGTCTGACAGCTCAATTAATCAATTGTTTAAAACCGATAAACTTCATGAATCTTCTGTAAGAACAAGCATTATTCATCGGGTTTAATAAAATTAAAACAATCTGCTGAGATGAACTTTGAAAACGTTTATTATATTAACTATACGCGGAGGGAAAATATATAATTTCCATGTCCCGACTTAATTCATGTTTTCATATTTTACAAATAACAAATAAAATTAAAACGCAACAATGTTGGAAATATTTCTTTGTAAATTACACGTAGCGTAATGGCTAAGACGCTGGACTCACGATGCGGAGGCTCCGGGTTCGATTCCCCGTAAGAACACAAAAATCCAAAGGGATTTTTCTCAAGCCTGGGTGTTTGAGATGTTATTCCCCTTGGTTATTGGTACTCCTGGTCTTTTGAGGAAGTTAAATAAATAAATAAATAAACACGAATACGAAAGGTAGAACAAATTTATTTTTAAATAAACACCGATTTTCTACTCAAACATAATTTTTAAATTAGGATGAATTGAATCGTGTATTTTTCTTAGAATGTAGGCTAATTAAAATTCACTCACGTGTTCCTAAAACTCCCATGAATCAAAACTTTATGTAACGGTTAGAATTTTGTCCCAAAGAGGTAATTTTTGAAGTATGGACTAACATAACAGTGATTTTATTACAAAGTTTACGTGACACAGGAGTTAACGGGGAACAAGCTCTGAATATAAATTAATTCATTATGCCTATAGTGTCCGTTGGGTCCTTTCTAAGAGGTGCCTAGAGATAAAGATTTAAATCGAGTTAAGCAAAGGTAATGTAAAAAAGAAAATTTTGGAAAGATCAAATTAAAACGATTTCCATATATTATACTTTTAATGTGGGCATGAGAGTTACTAGTATTTTAACAGTTTTTTTCTGTTGCTAACTTGCTTCTGAATTCGAAGTAATCCTTAAAGCTTTGTTAAGATTAGTAATATGTTTTATGGATTTATCTTACATTTATCTTATATTTAACAGTATGAAAGCTGTCAAGAGATCGGATGTTTACTCGGTAAAACAAAATGCGGCCTTTATAACGCCTGCATCACACCTGTTTTCCTCTATGGCTGCTAATCATGGCACCTAATCAGGGCCCAAAATAGCAGACTTCTGAGTTGTGAGAATAGGTGTCTTCGAATAATATTAGGTGTGCGGTGGTTTGACTTTGTAAGGAACACAGAAGTGAGGCAACGGACACGGCAACCCTTGGTTTCTACTATCATCCGGCGAAGGCGTTTCGGCTGGCTAGGCCATATACTGTTTATGCCTCCCGAGAGCCTTAACCATGCTTGCCTATTTTACAAGGCATCAGGTTCTCGGCGTTCTGGTCGTCCACTGTGTCTCTAGTATTTTTTTTTGTTTATTTTTCAGTGTGGGCCTGAGTACAGTCAACCACTTGACCAAGTTGGGCGTACAGTTGGCGCACAGAAAAGGGTTTGCCTTCCTGGCACTCCGCAGCAAGAACAAGTAAGATGACTTAGATACTAATCAAATAAACATTACTAGGGGACAATAATTGGAATCTAAACAAAGACGAGAAGTTATGAAGGGAGAATTGATATCTAGGCGTTTAAAGGGATTATGACCAAACACGGGGCTGGCTTAAGTGGCTATTTAATGTACAATAATGTTTAAAAATACTACAACTACAACTAATTTCCCTTCAAAGCCAGTCCAGGGTATCACACATGAAATATTAATATGAAAATCACATGTAAATAAATATTTCACGTTGATCTCCTACGGGAATCGAACCCGCGACCTCATGCACGGTAGCCAAACTAAGCTACGAGGCGAAAAATATTTTTTTTTTTTGGAATATTGGAGATTACCTCAAATTAATAAAAGCAGATAGACACTTAGATGAGACTGTAAATTTAATTTTGTCTGCGGTAGTATTATTGTGGGTATTATTTCGAGACATTTTCTCGGCAATGAAACACTATGTCTGAGTGGATCCTCTTCGAAGGCAAGGGATGAAACTTGAAAATGAAAAGCATTTAAGAAATAAATACCCTGTTATGTTTTCTCAGTCAGTACCTTTGATAGAAGTTTCGCAATTACCATTGGGTTTTTTTCGTAATCATAGAACTTAATGTCGTACTTGTGAGTTGCGGAATTTCAAAGGGCTAATATGCAATTTTTAACTGATATTTAATGGGATTCTACTAAAAAAATGCTTTTTAGAAGAGGCCATCTTAAAATATTTCAGAAAAATAAAACCTCGCGCGTCGCTTCCTGCATCAACTGCGGACTTTAATCACTTTATGAGATCAAATAAAGTTTATTTTACTTATTTTTATTTATTGTGGATCTATTCAACATCTAAAATAAATTCAATATCAAAATTCAATTCAATATCAATATAAACAACATTTTGAGTGTGTCCAATTAGATGGTAAAATTTATAAGCATAACAAATTGAAGAGTCATCTTCAGGCGTTTCCTAGTAGGTGATATAATTCGGCAAGAATCTAACTAGCAATCATAAAGGTTTCTGCTACAATACTTAGCAATTTTCTTAATGGATGGCAGAGAGTGTTCACATGTGAAGCGTCGCGCTATCTCACTGTATATATATACAAGTTCTGATTGGCAGATATGGATATCAAATACTAGGTGAAATGGAGAATGTTGTAATACATCAAGTGGCCACTTAACCCAGCCAATGACAGGTCATAAGCCCTGTAAACGCCTAGATATCCATATTCACTTCCAAACTTCTCGTCTCTGTTGAGATGTCAAATTGTCAATATCAATATTTTAAAAAATAGAGAAATTAACAAAAACTATTTTCTCTTATCCGCATCAAATAGTGTATGAGGCCATGTAATGGGCCAGGGGACAATTTAAAAAAAAAATATATTTTTAGATGGTGATTTATATATATTAAGTATGAAAATTTTTATTTTTTTATTTTTTTAAATTCATATTATGTCCGTAATTAATTTTTAAAATACCGTAATCGCGATTTCCCGCCAAAACGGCTCGTTATTTAGGTATTATGTGTCTATCAAATTTCGAGGCATTTTAACCAAGTTTTGATGTAAGTAGCGCCTAAAACAGCAAAAAAGTACATAGATACTTCTCTGGTTTCTACGCATCAACTATATATTAAGTACCACTCTTTTTGTGCGCTTAGGAGACGGGTGCTTTTAAAGCATCCCTCCGCCGTGAATCCCATAAACAGGAAATAGCTTTATACAACGTAACCACTACGATAATATTTCTACAAACTGCATACATTTTCATACAAACATTCATTTTTATGATAAGTGTGGGAAAGTTCTTTTACATCTGTCATAATTTGGTAAACATAACCTATGTTCATAAATGCAAAATTATTTTAGAATGTCATTCTACACGTAATAAGTCTGAAGTTAGTTTAACTGTCAATTTTTCAAGGAAACAGTTTGTTTAGCTGACACTTAGTTGATCAAACTACTTATTGTATTGTATTGATTTATGAACGTTATCACCGGAAGTGCCATTTTACCTAAAATTTGCCCTGTTTTTATAAGCTCCGTTTTTTAATATTTTTTTACGAGGAATCCTTTGAATTAAAATTTTTTTATTTTTCACAGAAAATTTTCAAAAAATCATTACTATTCAAACAAAAAAAATTACGGAATTTAAAAATATTGGAGCGTGGCCCATTGTTTATCAAGTGCAGTGTATCTTGACAATTTACTACATGAATGCAAGGTGATCTGTCTTACGCTTCAGCGCCAGTCCAAGGTATCACATATGAAATATTTTAATGAAAAACCGCATTTAAATTTTCATATTGACTCCATCGGGAATCGAACTCTCGACCTCATGCTTGGTAGCCCAACGTGTTAACCACTACGCTACAAGGCGAGTAGGCCTACGCCACAATAATCTAGTATGACAATAAATGGAAAAAAACATGGGGGAAATTTTATTTTTAACCTTTAAAATTTAAAAATGGAAAAAAGTTAGGGAAAAAATTGTTAGGGGAAAAAAAATTTAAATGTAAATGTAAGTTGGAAATAATTTAGTCTATTAAATTATATAGAAATAAATTTAATAAAAAAAATTTAAAAAATTTAAAAAATTTAATTTAAAACTTTAAATGTGTGCGTAATTTTAGTGAAAGAGTTGATGAACGAGAGTGGGGGGTGAGTTGTGGGGTAATAGGGGTAAAAAAGGAAATTAAGGGGAAAGTATTTTTTTTAAAGGGTTTTGGGGTTTTTTAAATTTTTTTTTTGAAATTTTTAAAAAAAAAGAATTTTATATTTTTATTTTTAAAAATTTATATTGATTTTGGGGTTTTTTTGGAAAAATTTATTTTAAAATTTTTGGTGGGGGGAGGTGGTTAGGGTTGGGGTTTTGGGGGATGTTTTTAAAAAATAAATGGAATTTTTTTAAAGGGGGTTTTAAAAGGGTTAAAGGGGGGAAAAAGGGGGGATTATTCCCCTTTGGGGTTTTAAGATTTTGTTTTAGGTGTTAGGAAAGGGAAGATTATGTTTTATTATTTGGGGGTTAAATATTTTTTAAGGGGATTGGGAAATTTTTATTTATATTTTAGGGGGTGTTTTTGGTTAAAAAAAGGGGTTTTTGTTAGAAAATTTTTTGGAAAAAATTTGGGCTAAATATTTTTTATTTTTGAAACGCCCATTGTTTAAATTTTTTATCGTTGTTTTCTCCAGGGAAAAGGTTTTAAAAAAAACTAATTAATTTAAAAATTTAAAAGTTTTTTTTTTCGTATTTAAAAGCATCAATAAACCAATTCCCATTAAAAAGTTTTTCAAAAAAAAAATTGCCTTTTCAACACTTAAAAACTGACACTAGCCCACAGTTTTTACCCCTGCAAATTTTTAAACCCTTTTAAAAGGGACCGGGTTTTTAGACTGCACAAAAAAAGTGTAGTAAAAAAGCAACTACAACTAATTTCCCTTCAAAGCCAGTCCAGGGTTTCACACATGAAATATTATATGAAAATTCACATGTGTAATAAAGATTTCACGTTGATTCTCCTTACGGGGAATCGAACCCGCGAACTCATCATGCACGGTTAGCATAACTATGCTCACGAGGCGAAAAATATTTTTTTTTTTTTGGAAATTATCTGGACGATTACCTCTACTTTAATAATAGCAGAGAGACTCTTAGATGAGACTGTAAATTTAATTTTGTCTGCGGGTAGTTATTATTGTGGGTTTTATTTCGAGACATTTTCTCGGCAATGAAACACTATGTCTGAGTGGATCCTCTTCGAAGGCAAAGGGATGAAAACTTGAAAAATGAAAAGCATTTAAGAAATAAATACCCTGTTATGTTTTCTCAGTCAGTTCCTTTGATAGATGTTTCGCAATTACCATTGGTTTTTTTCGTAATCATAGAACTTAATGTCGTACTTGTGAGTTGCGGAATTTCAAAGGGCTAATATGCAATTTTTTATCTGATATTTAATGGGATTCTACTAAAAAAATTTTTTTAGAAGAGGCCATCTTAAAATATTTCAGAAAAATAAAACCTCGCGCGTCGCTTCCTGCATCAACTGCGGACTTTAATCACTTTATGAGATCAAATAAAGTTTATTTTACTTATTTTTATTTATTGTGGATCTATTCAACATCTTAAATAAATTCAATATCAAAATTCAATTCAAATATCAATATAAACTCAACATTTTGAGTGTGTGTCCAATTAGATGGTAAAAATTTATAAGCATAACAAATTGAAGAGTCATCTTCAGGCGTTTCCTAGTAGGTGATATTAATTCGGCAAGAATCTAACTACAATCATAAAGGTTTCTGCTACAATACTTAGCAATTTTCTTAATGGATGGCAGAGAGTGTTCACATGTGAAGCGTCGCGCTATCTCACTGTATATATACAAGTTCTGATTGGCAGATATGGATATCAAAATACTAGGTGAAATGGAGAATGTTTGTAATACATCAAGTGGCCACTTAACCCAGCCAATGACAGGTCATAAGCCCTGTAAACGCCTAGATTATCCATATTCACTTCCAAACTTCTCGTCTCTGTTGAGATGTCAAATTGTCAATATCAATATTTTAAAAATAGGAGAAATTAAACAAAAACTATTTTCTCTTATCCGCATCAAATTAGTGTATGAGGCCATGTAATGGGCCAGGGGACAATTTAAAAAAATTTATATTTTTAGATGGTGATTTATATATTAAGTATGAAAATTTTATTTTTTTATTTTTTAAATTCATATTATGTCCGTAATTAATTTTTTAAAATACCGTAATCGCGATTTCCCGCCAAAACGGGCTCGTTATTTAGGTATTATGTGTCTATCAAATATTTCGAGGCATTTTTAACCAAGTTTTGATGTAAGTAGCGCCTAAAACAGCAAAAAAAGTACATAGATACTTCTCTGGTTCTACGCATCAAACTATATATTAAGTACCACTCTTTTTGTGCGCTTAGGAGACGGGTGCTTTTAAAGCATCCCTCCGCCGTGAATCCCATAAACAGGAAATAGCTTTTATACAACGTAACCACTACGATAATATATTTCTACAAACTGCATTACATTTTCATACAAACATTCATTTTTATGATTATAGTGGGAAAGTTCTTTTACATCTGTCATAATTTGGTAAACATTAACCTATGTTCATAAATGCAAAAATTATTTTAGAATGTCATTCTACACGTAATAAGTCTGAAGTTAGTTTAACTGTCAATTTTTCAAGGAAACAGTTTGTTTAGCTGACACTTAGTTGATCAAACTACTTATTGTATTGTATTGATTTAACGGAATTTAAAAATATTGGAGCGTGGCCATTGTTTATCAAGTGCAGTGTATCTTGACAATTTACTACATGAATGCAAGGTGATCTGTCTTACGCTTCAGCGCCAGTCCAAGGTATCACATATGAAATATTTTAATGAAAAACCGCATTTAAATTTTCATATTGACTCCATCGGGAATCGAACTCTCGACCTCATGCTTGGTAGCCCAACGTGTTAACCACTACGCTACAAGGCGAGTAGGCCTACGCCACAATAATCTAGTATGACAATAAATGGCCCGTTAGTTAATCTCCATTCCTCCCTCCGCTGATGTGTTTTACTTGTACGGTTTGTGTACAAAAAATAGTAAATACATTTCCTAGGGCTATTTACGGGGAAACATTGGGGGCGGCGGTGTAATACGGATGCTGAGAAACGTAATGTGGGAGTATTATTATTTGTATTCGCATATGGATCAGGGACATGAAACCTTCGAAAAATAATTCCCATTTCCACACAATTTTCTAAAAATTTCATAACACCACTTATTATCAAATCCAGCACTTTGGCCAATGATGAGATTTCAGACGATTTAAGAAATTAACAAAATGTAAATTTATTTTGGGTTAAATGTAAAAACTATATGTGTGAAAAATATCAGTGTATTATTTTATAGCTAAATTGAAAAATGTATAATGTTAGGATAAGAATAGTTAGGAAAAAAAATTAAGTGTAATGTACACGAAAATAATATTAGTCTATGTAAAATTATATAGTACTAAATTAATATTCAAATTAAAAATTAAAAAATACACTCACACTTTGAAATGTGTGACGTAGATGTCTAGTGATGACGTAGATGCCTAGCGATGACGTGTGAGTGACGTAGTGGGTCACTAGCTGTCACTAGGCAACATTAGGCACAGTAGTATTTTTCAAGTATGGAGTGCCTTTTCTCTGAAATTCTTTTTTGAAGCATTTAAAATGTATCCGAAACTATTATATTATATCTGTAAACAAAATCAATACTTTCAAGACATTAGGAGTTTAAATTGACCAAATTTTATTTCAAACTTTACGGTTTTCAGATGATAGGCTGTATGGGGGATGTTGAAATACATCAAATGGCCACTTAACCCAGCCGATGACAGGTCACAAGACCAGTTAACGTCTAGATAGTCCATATTCGTTTTCAGAGCTTCTCTGTCGCTGTCAGGATGTCAACAACGAGGATGAGTTTATGTTTTCACTAAAATATTTGACAGTATAACTAGTATCTATCAAGCAAGGCATCAAGTACATAATGCTTATGCTTATGCCCACTTTATATGAGACAGTTTCTTGTTCAGAAAACTACACAGTTTCTTGTTCAGAAAACAGTGCAGTCTGTCAAACTTCTGTCAAAAGACACGCTAAATATGTGTATTTTTGAAACGCGATTGTAAGTTATTATCGTATGTTTGCTCTCAGGAAATTGTATATTTAGCTAATTATGTATATATATGTTATTGTTTTTTTACGTATTTAAAAGCATACAATAAAACCAATGTCTATTTAAACGTTTACATAAAAAACATTGACTGTCATGTCAGCTTAAATCTGACACTAGCACACAGTTTTTCATGCAGTTTTACCTTTATACGGGACCGTTTTCAGACTGCACAGAAAACTGTGTAGTAAACTGCGCCATATAAAGATAGCTTTAGTATGGTATCTTTTTAGGTTTCAAGAAGAAAACCATCTAAAGAGATCTCAACATTAATCCAGTAAATAACTGAAACCTTTTTATTGTTTTTTATACAACAACAAAAAACAATTATATTGTATAAGAAAATGTAAGCTCTGTTTTTACTATGTTTTTAGAAGTCCCTCGTTATTTTGTCTGTTCTTTGAAAAAATATTAAAAAATAATGGGAGTTAAATTTTCCATTTGAAAAAACATGTGTGTAAAAATATTAAAACAACCCAGTATTTTTTTATTTTTTTATACCCCTGAAAGAATTCGCATTGAGTATGCGTCAAGGGGTAACAGGAACGCATCTTTTATGGTCATTCGCGACCATTACTATATATTTCATTTCATTCTCCCGCCCACTGTTCGGCGCGCGGCGTAATAAATATAGCGACCCTAGCGGGGTGTGCTGCGCTCCTGTTAGATACACTCCTACAACTAGACTATAGTTACATAGATTGTTGATACGCTTTGTGCTCCTGGTAGCGATTATTATCAATAAGCTTTGGTCAAACTATTAATTTCACATTTAATGGTGCATAGGGCACTGCATCGATACATAAATAGCAGTGTATCTCGAAGGCAAGATGATCAGTCTTACGCTTCATATCTTGTCCAATGTATCACATATGAAATACTTTTTTGTGAATTATGAAAAACCACAGTTAGATATATTATGTTGACCCCGCCAGGAATCGAAGTAGTAGAAGGAATTCGTCCGCCGTGTATTTCTCATTCTCTCATAATTTGGACTTTGTGTTAGAAACGGCATCCTATTATACATTTTCTTGAACGAAATATTTAAATTTCTGATCGCGTCGTTTGCTATGGAAACCCCCCTTATTTTTCTTACATAGTATTTTCAAACCTATTTGATATAGAAGGCTGTTTACGTTATTATTATTTTTGAAAGGACACGGATTTAATAGCTACCCGAGGACATAGCAAGCGTAAAAGGATCAAAAATATTTCTTTCATCTTTTCTCAAATTATTAAATACGAAATGAGTTTTCATTCGAAATTTCGTTATGACACTGGCTTAAAAACATCGTTCAGTAATGTAAAACGTTGTTTTTTTAAATCTTAGTTAATAAGCGAGATATGATCGTTCAAAACTTATGAAACTAGTATGAATTTTTAAACTCTCGCGAGTTCGTGATATTGTACCACATTAAATTAAAGCACATATTGAAAATATAACATAATAAGTCACACACACACACAATTTTCACAATATACATAAATATGTACGTCAGTAAAATTTAATTAAAGAAATAATGTTATTATTTCATGTATGGTACCTTGGACTGGCACTTACTGAAGCGTAAGATCTGATTATCTCACCTTCGTGTCGTAAAATTTATTAAAATACACTACATGTGCAGTTTCCCTATGCATCATTAAATGCGACAGGGAATGAATTAATGAAAAGTAATTTTATTTTTGACTTGAGAAAACACACTTTAAAATATTTGCAATATTCACAGTGAAAGAAAAATTGATAACGTTATTGAACAAAAACGTATCATTTTATTCTAATTATTCTAACAAAGATTAATTAATACCTGCAAGATTAATCATTTTAAGGTCCTCAATTTGACGACTTAATTGGTGAAAAATGATCAGCTCTGGAGCACCTGTTCAAGATGTTCGTTGAACGTCAGGATAGTGTGTGAAGTAAATCATCAGGGAAGGGACAAAGGACCAGGAGACTAGGAGAAGGGGAGGGTGGAAGCTAAGAGCTGCGAGGGAAGGGTCAAAGGAAGAGATGAAATAAGGGACATGGAAACCATAATAGAAATGACTAATAGCCTAGGCTTATAGCTTCTAGGCTTTAATCTATCTATACGCCTAAAGATTTCTAAGGGATGCTTTGTCGACTAGTTGGGTTGTAAAATTTTAGTTCGAAGCTACGGATTTGCCGAAATAGTTTTGTCCTGTACATACAAGTATATGCGGAGAGCAATGTTACGCGTATTTCTTAAAAATTTACTAAAATAAAAATAAATAAATAAGTGAGAATAGCATT
Source organism: Micrasema minimum (assembly GCA_022494985.1). Taxonomy (NCBI): domain Eukaryota; kingdom Metazoa; phylum Arthropoda; class Insecta; order Trichoptera; family Brachycentridae; genus Micrasema; species Micrasema minimum. The sequence goes on from JAGVSP010001250.1 coordinate 75,734, forward strand.
ACCACGCGAACCTACTGATTTTACCGGAACTTCACACTTTTTAAGCTGAAAAACTGGCTGTTCCGCATGAAACTTCTAATTTTCCCGATCTTTCATAAACTACAATAATAAAATTAATGTATTTAGGGATCATTCCACCGCGACCCATGTATATGACCTAGGATCACTAGAAAATACGTGTCGAGTCAAGGCAGTTGATATGCAATATTTTTTAACGTACCTACATTAATGTTTAGTCTGTGTGTTTTAATAATATTTATTCGTGTGAAAAATAGTTATGGTAGGTGTTTTTTTGTCTACTCCAACTTACTGCGATAGGTATTTATTCATAGATACTGTCTAAAAATGCAAATTGATTGAAGCGTCAAAAGTAAACTTATTAGTAAGCCGATTTTCTTTACAAATTATAACAAATTTTACGCATACAAAATCGAATAATTCTGAGAAAACTCCCCAATTTTATAAGAGGGGGGTTTTGCATTGTATGTGACCTTAGGGGAGGAAGGTGAAAAGCGCTAAATGACGAGTGCAGTAGGGTGATATCTTTAGGGGGTATAAAGCTACTCTTTTCAAGGCTTACAGATTTCTCAAAGGGGGAGGAAAAGAAAAATCTTAATTACTTCAAATAATGTTTAGTGATTTTGCGAATCAGAGAATCAATCAATTTATTCGATAAATGTGAATTTGCAATGATTCTGCAGATTGTTAAATATTTAATTAATGCTTTGTTTGTATTTAATTAATGTTATGTTATGTACTTAATGTGTTAGAATTAAACACTATTAGCATATCATATAAAGTAAAAAAACAATTTCAATAAAACAAAGAAATATAAAAAAAACTGTAAGATGTGTGGGATAAAATGAATTTTAAAATGAGGGTTTTTTTTGATAAAATTGATCAATGGAAAAGATGTGTTCTGTCGATTGATTCGGCATTCACTTCGTAACACTTCATAATGAGTTATGATTAAATAAAACGAACTATTGTTTTTATTATATAGAAACAGTAATTTACCTACATTATCTGGTTTCGAAGAAAAGTTCTCCCATCGAATGGTGAAAGACAAGGAGTGTCTTTATTTCAATTCATTTCAACATTTCATTTCAATTTTCCCTACGGAAAGATATTTCCACACCAGATTGTCCCATAAATAAAAAAAGCCTATTCATACCAGAAGACTTCACAATAACGGCCTCAAATGGCCGCCTTTTTAGGTGATGGTCAGGGTTTCAATTCGCGTACATTCAAATTTATTGGTCACATGGTTGTGAAACACCTCTCAAGAATACAGGTTACTCCAATAAATTATAAATGCGACACTTCTGAAACATCTCGCAAACAGGGCTTCTCAAGCTGTTAGACCAAGATATTTAAAATCTGATTTTTATTTTTTTTTGTGAAAGAAATTCGAATAGAAGTAAGAGAAACGCCCAAATTCGATCAACTTGCGAAGTCCAGGATGTTGTCAGGTGGGGAGTGAAGGTAGAAGAAATTGGCATGCACACGTTGAGAAAATGGACGATAGTAGAATAGCCAAATTCGTGATGCATCTCTGCCCAACTGGCCGCCGCGCCGACTTCCTGGTTGGTTTATCTTAGTTGACTGAGAGGCGTTTGTTGTCATAATTGCGTTAGGCATTCGTTAAAATCTCGAGAATGTAACCGATCATTTAGCTCAGTGGTTAGTGAAGCGATTCGGATCAAAGGACCCAGGTATCAAATCCAGGAGAGAATCAGTTATTTGTAGTAAGATTTGATGAATGCATACCATAGTAATTGTGATTTTTTTTTTTCTATCATTCTCTTGAATTTGTTAAATATTCACAATTCGTTGCCATATGGACATAGCATTGAAGTTTTTACATAATCCATTTCTATCTTCCTTGATTGTTGTCGGTATGACAAATCCAATGATGATTCGAATAAATGCAAACAACAAAAACCGAATGAAATAAAAAATGATAAAATGCGAAAAATTGTCAAACCAAATTTGTTTACTAATCGTGGATCATACAGCAACATTGTTGTTGGGGTAAAAACGAGGGATGCTTGATTCTGGTTATTCCTAATTAATAACAAAACTACAGGGACGGACGAGTGGGGTGAACTCACAGTTAAAAAAGAGTTTAAAGATTTTGTTTTAGATTCAAATATTTTTTAGTGACTCGACGAGATGACGACATTTTGAGAGAATAAAAAATCTATGACTTTAACCTTAGAAATTAATTGATATCAAAACATCAACCCGATGCAAACGACATAAATTGTTGTTTATTCGGGTCCATTATATGTTAATTTGTAAATCGTATTTTAATAGGGACTAATAAAAAAAATAAAATAAAATATTTTGGGTATCTAGATGTTTAATGTATCGTAGGTCAGTCATCTCAGCCCGTTGAGGTCCACTGCTGAACATGGCTCCCCTGCGCCACTCTCCGATCACTACGCCGTCCCATCCACATCTTCCAGCAGACTTACCTGATGTCTCCACCATCTATCGTGGACCGTCCTTGAGGTCTCTGGTTCCTCGTCTCACGTTTCGTCCATCTGTCGTCCGTCATTCTGACAATGAAACCGGCCCATTTCCACTATCAAACTAAGCAATTCGCTGCACCCAGTCGCAGACCTTTGTCATGGCTTCGGATCCAAATCGTTCCTTTTCGTTCGTAGTACCTACATTAAATTCAAATTATTTACATAATCCCATCTAATTTTTTTAAAAATCAAATCAGTTTTTCACTGCTTACTTAATAAAAAACTGAGAGTTTTCTCAAGATCTCGTTAAGAATCAAGAAGCTTACTGAGTATGAGTCATAATTTTTGCTGTAAAAACAGGTTAAATACAAAAACGGCTAAATTTTCCATCTTGTATTAAGGGAGTATTGTATAATTTTGGTACTATCTATTAGAAGTTTTGGTTCAGTCAACTTACATAGTTTTGAACAATTTGATAAGTCACGCACGGCCTTTGTCACAGATAGATTACAAGAAACACCCTTCCAAAAGCACGATGCACAGGCAATGTAGATTACCAGAGGAGTAATAGTCTATGGGAGCTTAATGACTTACGGTTATTGGTGTTCGTGTGACTGAATATTTATCTAATTATGACAGTATTCACAGGAATCGGCCCTGTCAAATGGCTGTTCTATAAATACGGTATGATTTTAACGGCCGTAAATTAATCACCGATGTCATAAAATTGACTCCATCTATCTTTGACATCACTGTTACCTCATTCGAATTCAAGTTACATACTCGTAGCTTTGCAAAACGAATAGTGAACATAGTAACATTATATTCAACAATCTATGTACAAAAATAATCATCCCTTATTTTTAATATATTAGGTAACTCTGCATGACTCCGTGACCAGTGATTTTTATTTAGCAAATTAACTCAAACCTAAACATTTAGTATTAAATACTTTTTTTTTAAATTTCAGGTTGAATTAATAGAAGATTACTGCGACCCCCGTGACTCACGGCGCTCAAGGGCCGAGGCGGGGTCGGATCCCAATCCGGGCCAGCTAGAGTCCTCGAGTCAGGGCCGCTCCAGCTGCCAGTACCTGTGCGCGGGTCTGCTAGACTCACCGAGTCAGGACCGCGCCGGGCAGGGAGACTTCGGTCAAAACGGGGAGTACCCGAGTCAGGGAAGACACAGCGGAGAGTATCCGAGTCAAAGGCAGAGCGGAGAATACCCGAGTCAAGGGAGACACAGCGAAAAGCATCCGAGTCAAAAGAAGAGCGGGGAATACCCGAGTCAAGGAAGACACAGCGGAGAGTATCCGAGTCAAGGAAGACACAGCGGAGAGTATCCGAGTCAAAGGCAGAGCGGAGAGTATCCGAGTCAAGGAAGACACGGCGGAGAGTATCCGAGTCAAAGGCAGAGCGGAGAGTACCCGAGTCAAGGAAGACACAGTGGGGAACACCAGAACAAAGCAAGACAAAGCGGGGAATTTTTAAGCCAAGGAAGAAGAAGCGCAGAACAATCTAGTCAAGGAAGATACAGCGGGGAATTTCACAGTCAAGGCAGACAAAGCGGGGAATTTGCGAGTCAAGGCAGACAAAGTGGCGAGTTCCATAGTCAAGGTAGACAGAGCGGGGAATTTACGAGTCAAGGACGATCTAGCGGCCAGGGAAGGTCAAGCAGCGAATATCCTTGCCAAGAGAGGTCAAGCAGCGAGTTTCCCTTACCCGAGCAGCGAGTTTGTGCAGTCCCCAGGACAAAGTGGGCCGTTCTCGGGATATCTAGAGTCGCCTGGACAAGGAAGGGGAAGTCCACCGGAACCAGCGCCGTCTTACGACCCTAGAAGGCCGTACATTCATCCCTACACCACAGGTATGTAAACCATCGTTATTTATCAATGAAAAATAAACATTAGCCTTTATAATGTGGAAAATAACTGCTATATTGGGTACTTAGTTCACGAGTAAAAAATGAGTTGTACAGTAGAGTGAAATTTTGTGATTTTAAATGTTGTGTTTTTAATTTACGGTAAATCGGGAAACGAAATTTAAAACACTGATCATGCTCTTTTTACGCACCAAAGTTCCTGATTTTACAAATCCGCGTTTTCAAATCTTTGACTGTAAATTTATTTCAAATCAAAAACCCTTGAAGCTGAAGTTGAGTTTCCAAGGAAAAGAAATCGGAAATGTGAGCGAAAAACGATAATTGAACTGTCATTCACTTTTCTATCGGATTACTGTGTCAAGTCAGCTAATTTCTAGAAATATCGCACTTTAACACCAAGAACTGTGATTTATATAGCTTACAAGAAGAATCTTTAGCACATATTTATTCTCACGTTTTATTCGTAATTTTATTGAGATTTAAGGTCCAGAATCCAATTACTTTTTATGCTAAAATTTATCTCTCTGAAATGATACAAAAGTTACTAGCATTAGCAGTAGGTAGGCTTATTTTTTCTTTGTTCAAAAAGGTAATATTAGAATAGTTTTAATGAAATGTATTTGGATGCATATCGCTAACTATTTTTATTCAAAATATTTTAAATTTTCGGCAGATAAAATCGATTTTACCATCTACGGAAATTACTACCGTTCAGTTAGAACACTTATACCTATGGTTTCACCTGACCTGGAATGATGCGCGGGAACTGGCGGCCGATCGCTTGGCTTGGAGGCAGTTTGTGGTATCCATATGCTCCACATAAGGTGCAGATATGGTATGATGACGATGATGATAGTCTAATAAATATTTTAATACTATGCTGAACTGATATTAAGTTTGAGTATGTGCAATGTTTGTAATGTTAATCCGTTTTTTTTAATTGAAACTATTCGTTTGCGTTTTTATAATTTACTCACATATTAAAATTTTTAGGCTACTTTCATAAATATAGCCGTTTTTTTTTTTTTAGTGTTCTTTATTAAGAAAATAAACATAACATTAGAAAAACAAAAATAATGCCGTCCCGATAAACCGCAATTTTGCCGTTTGCCATCAGGAGCCATGTTATAAACGATAATCCTACCAAACTATTTTAACTAGTATATTATTGATACAGAATATCTAATGCCGAACCCTTTAATTTGATTGGATTAGGTACTATCAAAAAATTCAAATAACAGAAGATCGTAGAATTATAGTGTAAATTTAGTTTTTTTTTATTTTACGAAAGTTAGATCTCCTTGACCTTAATTTATCCTTGACTCATTTCTAAAAACCGTAACACTTTATTGTTAAGAAATCGATAATCCTTTATAGTCTGCTATTTTCAGCAAGAGAAGGGGCTGTTCTGATCACATAAAAAAGCCTCTTACTTTCATTACATTATGGGGCCTTTATGAGCCATAACACCAGTGGCCATATGATGCCTATATTAGACGTTAGATAATAATACATTTGGGCCAAAATACCCCACGAATCTTACGTTTGCGTAATCTTTAAGGAAATGGAATAATATTATTTTATGGTTTATAGTTATGGCTTACCGAACGTAAATTCGATTCAGTGCTAACATGAACATTGGAAAGTTGCTTTGAATCTTACATATGAAACATGTGTAACAAACATTAAAATAGTTTTTTAGACCTTGGGTGAAAGATAAAAAGATTATGTTTTAACATGATGCCAAATCGACAAATCTTTTTGTATTTTTCTAGCCTCATATTTGAAACAGGTCAAAGAATTTGTATATCTGGGTAGTATGTTTACTAGTGATGGAAATATATGGTCAAGGATATTGAAAGGAGGGTTAGTGCCGGGTAACAGAGTGGTGCCTTAAAGTCTGTCGTAGCTAATAAGTGTCTATAGCAAGAGGCTAAATTAGCAGTTCATAAATGGAGTCCTGGTACCAACCTGGAAGCATGGATTTGGAAAAAAAAGGACGAAAGTAGACTGAATGCTGTTGAAATGCGATCTCTCAGGCGAATGTGTGGAAAAAACCATGTATGACAGGTGCCCTAAATGTCGAAATTAGAGCAGAATGCAAGGCTGAGATAAGCATTATCGACAAAATTAAAATAGATCTTTTGCGATGGTTCGGTCATGTGGAGCGAATGAATGATGAAAGAACGGCTAAAATGATTTTCGATGCGAGTGTGTCTGGTTGTAGAAGTCGAAGAAGGCCTGATTTTACAAATCCGCGTTTTCAAATCTTTGACTGTAAATTTATTTCAAATCAAAACCCTTGAAGCTGAAGTTGAGTTTCCAAGGAAAAGAAATCGGAAATGTGAGCGAAAAACGATAATTGAACTGTCATTCACTTTTCTATCGGATTACTGTGTCAAGTCAGCTAATTTCTAGAAATATCGCACTTTAACACCAAGAACTGTGATTTATAAGCTTACAAGAAGAATCTTTAGCACATATTTATTCTCACGTTTTATTCGTAATTTTATTGAGATTTAGGTCCAGAATCCAATTACTTTTTATGCTAAAATTTATCTCTCTGAAATGATACAAAAGTTACTAGCATTAGCAGTAGGTAGGCTTATTTTTCTTGTTCAAAAAGGTAATATTAGAATAGTTTTAATGAAATGTATTTGGATGCATATCGCCAACTATTTTATTCAAGATATTTTAATTTTCGGCAGATAAAATCGATTTTACCATCTACGGAAATTACTACCGTTCAGTTTAGAACACTTATACCTATGGTTTCACATGACCTGGAATGATGCGCGGGAACTGGCGGCCGATCGCTTGGCTTGGAGGCAGTTTGTGGTATCCATATGCTCCACATAAGGTGCAGATATGGTATGATGACGATGATGATAGTCTAATAAATATTTTAATACTATGCTAAACTGATATTAAGTTTGAGTATGTGCAATGTTTGTAATGTTAATCCGTTTTTTTAAATTGAAACTATTCGTTTGCGTTTTTGTGATTTACTCACATATTAAAATTTTTAGGCTACTTTCATAAATATAGTCGTAATATATGATAATCCTACCAAACTATTTAAACTAGTATATTATTGATACAGAATATCTAATGCCGAATCCTTTAATTTGATTGGATTAGGTACTAGTAAAAAAATTCAAATAACAGAAGATCGTAGAATTATAGTGTAAATTTAGTTTTTTTTTATTTTACGAAAGTTAGATCTCCTTGACCTTAATTTATCCTTGACTCATTTCTAAAAACCGTAACACTTTATTGTTAAGAAATCGATAATCCTTTATAGTCTGCTATTTTCAGCAAGAGAAGGGGCTGTTCTGATCACATAAAAAGCCTCTTACTTTCATTACATTATGGGGCCTTTATGAGCCATAACACCAGTGGCCATATGATGCCTATATTAGACGTTAGATAATAATACATTGGGCCAAAATACCCCACGAATCTTACGTTTGCGTAAATCTTTAAGGAAATGGAATAATATTATTTTATGGTTTATAGTTATGGCTTACCGAACGTAAATTCGATTCAGTGCTAACATGAACATTGGAAAGTTGCTTTGAATCTTACATATGAAACATGTGTAACAAACATTAAAATAGTTTTTAGACCTTGGGTGAAAGATAAAAAGATTATGTTTTAACATGATGCCAAATCGACAAATCTTTTTGTATTTTTCTAGCCTCATATTTGTGTGTGTGTAAAATATAAATGTATTGAAACAGGTCAAAGAATTTGTATATCTGGGTAGTATGTTTACTAGTGATGGAAATATGGTCAAGGATATTGAAAGGAGGGTTAGTGCCGGTAACAGAGTGGTGCCTTAAAGTCTGTCGTAGCTGATAAGTGTCTATCGCAAGAGGCTAAATTAGCAGTTCATAATGGAGTCCTGGTACCAACCTGGAAGCATGGATTTGGAAAAAAAGGACGAAAGTAGACTGAATGCTGTTGAAATGCGATCTCTCAGGCGAATGTGTGGAAAAAAACATGTATGACAGGTGCCCTAATGTCGAAATTAGAGCAGAATGCAAGGCTGAGATAAGCATTATCGACAAAATTAAAATAGATCTTTTGCGATGGTTCGGTCATGTGGAGCGAATGAATGATGAAAGAACGGCTAAAATGATTCGAGTGTGTCTGGTTGTAGAAGTCGAAGAAGGCCGAGAAAGACATGGCATGATTTCAAGTACAACAATTACTTGATATTGGTCATTTGAAAAGTCGGAATAATCGACGTGCGTGCATGAGAAGTGTATGAATGTGGAGGAAGCAAAGGAAGTGTGCCAGGACAGAGTGGTGTGGCGTTCTATCCTCTCTGCCTACTACCCCTTCGGGGAAATTGCGTGATGGTTAGTTAGTTAGTTATAAATGTATTTAATTACTAAGGTAGCTTAGGCACCTAAGCAAGTAAAATTATACGTTAGAAAACATTATCAATAAGACGATTAGACAATTTAGTTCCATAGGCATAGGCATAGTTTAATGGATAAAGCCCCTTTTAGATAGGTTTTTGGCCATCAATTTATAATGAAAACAAATAAAACCATCCATTACTCCAAGTTCTTCCAATATTTTAATGTTTTTTCGTACAAAATGAAAAACAAACTTGAAGAAAGGGGAAATTTTTATGTTTTCTCTATAAATTCTTAACCTATCTAAACGAGCCACAAACACATTTATATATTCTTCTCACAAGTCTAATTACTGTTAGGCCATATACCAGCATTACATAATGGTCTAGAATGAAAGGCTTTTGATATATACTACAAATTCATTGTGACCACCCTCACAACTCTCCTGGTCTTTAAACTCTATCTGATATGACCCTCGGCTGTGTTTAACCCTTTAGTGTCTCCATCCCCTTTGGTATTTTTTCACCCCTCTGTACCTTCCCTTGGAAATGAATGAAAATAGTAAAAACCGCTGCGCTGTGGATGAAGCCTACGCCTACGAGAGGGTTAAACATTCCGCCGAACATATATTTTTGTATTTTATTTTATGTATGTTTTAATTTTTATACCCTCGCTAAGTTTGACAGCCTTTCCGGGGGTGAAATATACCCCATTTGTTTGAATTGAGCTCCTTTTATACGATAGTAAATCTTGCGAGAGAATACTAATTACTTTTAACTTATTGTATAAGCCAATGAATATTTAATTTTTTAAATCCCCTGCGGTACTCATAAATAATACTTTTGTTTTATGGAATACGTTTTTATTATTAAAAATGGTTTTTCGAGTATTGTTATCAAAATTGAAGTCGGTAAATTCACAAATTAGACAAATTAAATAGTCAAAAGATTGACATATTTTATAAACGTAACACATTGAAATTTTAATATTTGAGTAAGTAATAAAAGCTTTAATGTTTCTTTTTTAATTAAAAAAAAAAAATCTTACACTGTAATTCAAATCATACAAACATATGTATGTTTTATACATATTTTCCTTTAGTGACTTATCATTGATTTAGTATTAAAATTTTATCCTTAAATTCACGTTGAATATCAATCTGATGAGAATAGCCTAGAAATTTATGGGAACTAACGGATATGTCTCTCCCAACTGCTACCTTTTCCAAAACTTAAAATGGTTTTTTTATATCCTTATTTATTGGTTATTTACTTGCAGATTTATGATTTCGTGGTAATATTTTCTCAGAATATCAAATCCAATAAATATTTATGATTAAATTCCTAGGCCAGACGCACAAATCAGAAACTGTATCGAAAAATTATTCTGATATATCAGGACCCTCAAAAGAACTGTATATATTAGAATAGTTTTAGATGAAATTGCTTTTTTGCATCTTTTGCGTATTACAAAGCTTTTAGAATGAGATTTGTATTTTTAAAGTCGCAGTAAAAATAAATAAATAATTTACTCCTACATATTTATAAAATAACTAGATCATTCACATCTAAAAACCAGAGTTCAGTAAGTTGACATATATAATATTGACTGCAAAAGTTGTATTTGCATGGTAAATTTAAAAATGAAAATCCTGTCTTAGATAAGAAAAAGTCTTTGAATGGTTGTAATGATACCTTTGTGACATTTATTCATAAAACTGTCAACTACCTGATAAATTCCTTTGGGATTCCGTTACATATTTGATGAATCTATATGAAATGTATTTTCAAATCATTGGATTTCCTTTTTCAGCCGGGGGATATGCGGTAATCCCATAAATCGCATGTCATTCACAGATATCGTATATTTTGACAATCCCTTCAGAAACAAACCTAGGCACGGGGGCACAGGAAATCTAGGAGATAAAGAGGGTAGAATAGTACAGATACTACGTTGGTTGGCAACATAGTACCTACTACGTATGTAGCACAACTCTACAAGCGCCTCGGGCAGTTGTGACACCCGACGTAAAGTAATTGTATTAACTACCACTGATGCTGTCTGCTTCCCTGGTAGACCCGATATTATTTACGTATGCATATAATCCGATTGAATCAGACTTCGGTGATTTGATTATAAAAGTAAATCACGGTTAGATTAATACTTTAGGTAACGTAGACCGATTTTTAAAATGTATAATATGTAAATCACGGTGGAAATGCAAATCAATACTCATCGTCAGAAAAGAGCCACATTTTTTAAATAGAACACAGTTTCCGCCGGTGGCAGTATAATATGTTGATCGCCGGCACCCCTTAAACTTTTTAATGTGGAAATCCGCTATAAAACAGAATTTGTTCTATTCATGTATCTGAAGAGGTAGATTCGACTCAAAATTTTGTAGCAAAACCGAGGGAAGGCGCCACACGGTATTTCACAATATTTAGTAAATCTTGTGGATTAACGAGTCCGTTAAATTTTCTTGCAAATCAATAAAATATACATGTTTATTTTTTTAAATTGCGTGACCTTTCAATTGGCTTCACCTTTTTACTTTCTCTTCTTAATTTTATATTTGTGTACGTTATAATATATTATGGATGTTTCTTCTTTACGACTATTACAGATACCCCTACAAATTGTTAGTATTCAGAGCGTGGCCTTTATATTTATACTAATTATGCTCATTAGTCGTGGGTATCAACTACACAGCTCGCGGTTATACTAACGAGATACCATTGCATGAAGCAAAATGGGCTGTTTTTTAGCAGAGGTTGTTATACTAACTTTGCTTATTTACTTCCCTTGCCCCTCACATTATCTGCACTCAGCCTGAATGTGACGGCTTCCCTTAAATCTTTTGTAGACACTTAAGATTTTTCTCCCATAATGACAAACTTAGCAGGCCTTTAAAATACCCACATAATGAATGAAAATTTTGTGGTTATAATAGAATCCGGCTGATAAAAACCTTCACTCAATTGTATTGTTTTTGTATAAAATATTTGTTATCAAATTAATATAGTTTATTTTTTGATAAATATACTTCAATTGTTTATTTTTCGTTTCTTAATTTTCAACGATTTTTAAGATAGAAGTGAAATATATTAAGATAAATCGAGATTCCTAACCATATAAAAAAGACCATAACCGGTTTGACTAAAATCTAACTTTCAGTATGAAAATTGCAATATTTTCATGAAATATTTTTGTAGTTAACAATTCTAGTTAATAAGCAATTAATTGCCAGCTGAATTTATTTAAATATTTATCTACATTTTTTTTCTGATTTTCGATTTTATCTATAATGTCGTCTCAGAAACCAGGAACGCAGTTTTAGAAGAGGTCAACAGAGCTAATTTCGGCCTATTATTCTATCCCCTATGACTGTGTCTTCATGATATCACCAACCTTAGTAATAATATCAGGGTCAAACATTGCAAATGGCTGTAACGCTAGAAGAGAGACAACGACCCCTTTAGCCGTTCCATTGTCCGTTGTCTCCGTCGTTACCCGTTAGCGGCCTGAGATAACGGCCGTTTAGCGGCGGATTTCGCCACAATAATGCTCGTTATATACACTATATTATTTGCGATCGCTCGGAATGCGTTATTATTCCAAATTAGGGATGCTTAAACTATCCTAGAATCGAGGATTCAGAACCTAAGGTTTGACTAAGATGTATTGTAAAATGACTTTGATTTACTATTATAAATACCCTACTTGTTACTAACCTTCCCGGCGTTATTTTGATGAAATTCTTGGTTGAGGAACTTTAAAATGTGAATTTCTGTAGAAATATTAAAAATCCGTTAGGCCCAATTCTCACTCGCCATGCCTATGAAACAATTCTTAAAATAATCTGAAAAAAGGATTTTATGTGGATTTCTTTAATGATGATACCAAATCGTTACAAGGATTTTTTGCAAATCTTGTGAACGGTACGGTAGGTGTAAAGAGCTTTATAAGTAAAAACTACTTCTTCTACTTACTACTTTTCTAATGGTGCATAGGGCACTGCATTGGAATACCAAGTGCAGTGTTATCCACAGATTTATAGTGTAATCATTTTATATGAAGGCAAAGATGATCAGTAAAAAAGTAAAAATTGATGTTAAAAAAACAAAAATCGAATTATTCATTTTAATTTGCCAGGAGCTTTCAAGAGGGCGGGAGATGGCGATTCAGGTATTAAATAATACCAGGAGCAATTTCACGCGTGAACTTTGAAGCGATTAGTCACCACTCCGCCCTGGGCTGAAGGCGGAATGAAGTTTAATGCCATTTGGACCGGCTTTAATAATACCACAGCTATCTCCTGCCACCCTGGTAATCACGACTGACAGATTCAGGGTACCCACGAAAACAATTTTAAAAAAATCGACGTAGTATTTTATTTTGATGACTGTTCAAATAAATTTTCTCTCAATGATTTCTGTCTGATTTCTGATTATACATAGGATTTTTATGATGCTGAGGTAATATTTCTTACCTTTATAATCGACATTTTCGGTCATAATATTATTAATTAATATGTAAACAAGCCGTTTAAGCTTAGTTGCAAAGAAAATAATCAAAATTGCAGTTTTTATGAGATTATAATATTTTTTTAAATTAATAAAATACGTTTATAAAAAAAACAAACAGCTAAGGACTACTTTATATTGACAATTTATACTGACACATGAAATAATGAAATTCAATGCATTCATACTTCTGAATATAAATAACTAATATATGTATACCTACTTATTAATTTTGACGACGGTAAATTGCCCAATGCGTCTATTACCCATTTAATGGGGCCTTAATTAAGGGAAAAAATTAGGGCTAAAAAATTTGCTTTAACCTTAAAACTGCCTTGAAACATTTTTCCTCATATTTTTGCGTATAAATGTAACTTTCCAAATCGTATTTAAACCTTTCGAAGCAGGATGTCGTTAGGGGCGATTTAGCCACCCCTCCCCACCTGACGTAGTAGGTAAGGTGGTGGGGGTGCGGTAACACCCCCTCCCTAACAATTAGACATGCGTCACCGCGGCTGATTTGCCCATCTCAGCGTGAAGTGGTCTAAAACATTCTGTATCAACATTGTCCTATTGTGTCATTTCATCAATGTAAGTAGCTTAAGGTGCCTGTCATGTTACTCGTGGCGTTCCTCCATACAATCGCAGTCCTCAATTTAGCCCCTGGGGTTTACTACTGCAGCAACGATTTTTTCACTCGCTTTAGATATCAACCAGAAGCGTGTTTGTGTATTTTTATTATTTTTTTAATTTGAAATATTTCCAAATATAACCAGTGCATTCTACCCCTCCTTACTTATGGCGCGGAAAGAATGACTCTGACCAAGCAATCCTCCCATAAGTTGCAAGTTGCACAGAGGAACATGGAGAGAATTATGCTTGGAATAACATTAAGAGACCGAAAAAGGAACGATTGGATCTGACGCCAGACAAAGGTCTGCGATGTGGTGGAGCGAATTGCTTGGTTGAAGTGGAAATGGGCCGGTCACATAGCCAGAATGACGGACGACAGATGGACGAAACGCGTTCTGGTGTGGAGACCGAGAAACCAGACGCCTCAAGGGCGTCCATCGATGAGATGGGTGGACGACATCAGGAAGTGTACTGGAAGACAGTGGATGGTGGCGGCGCAGGGTCGGGAGGAGTGGAGACGGCAGGGGGAGGCCTATGTCTACTCAACGGGCTGAAATGACGATGAATCGATATATCTTTTTTAGTTCTAAATAATGAAAACTTCCAAAATTAATAAACTTTAAGTTCACACAAACTGTTTAATAACACGATCCAATAAACTTTGTTGATCGTCAAACAGGAAGTTGCCAAAATTAATCCCGAAAAGTATAAACTCTTTGACAACGATTTCCTTGGATGTTAAAAGGATGAAGAATAAACTTCCCTTTAGCAGATTATAATAAACTTCAGTGACAGCCGTGTTTTCTTACCCAAATTAATGGGTTCTTATCGCTGTGGGTCCCGGACTTAACCAACTAAGGGATTATTATGATAACTCAGGGGCGTGCAGTGACTTTTAAGATAAGAAAGCAACGAAACCATATGCAGAGGTCATAAACACAAAATGTGATATTATAAATTAAACTGCATACTGTGCGATTTTTTATTTCGATATTAATTAATTGTGAAACTTAAATAAAATAAATTTTCAAATCAAAGAATAAATACTACTACTGTCCATTGTCCGCACCCAATGGTGCATAGGGCACTGCATTGGTATACCAAGTGGGGAGAATCTTGATCATTGAAATATATATTTGCAAATAGCTAGCGATTAATTAAACCCATGTTTAAAAAAGTATGGTACGCTTGCTCACAGATTTGCAAAAAAATATAATCTAGCTAATTCATTACCTACTATTTTATATTCTCGTCATTTCTCCATACAATTTAATGTATTAATTTGGGCTGTAGTTCCCCTCTATGCCGTCTATTGATCTCAACAAGTGTAATTATGTACCTATATACATGGCGTAACAAAACTCGATGTACAAGCGGGAAACCAGTGAATCTATATCATATTTGGAGTCGATTTTGTAGATTTTTTAAAAATTTGACCCATGGTTTTCGATAAAATTGAGAACGGAGTTGATTTTAAAAAAAATATTGTTTTACAATTTGTAATATAATATAATTTATTAAGTCAAATTTATACTATCCATAAAGAAAACAAAATCAAAACCCGCATTTTAATAAGAGTTCATGCAATTTTTCTTAATCTATGATACTTATGAATGAGAAGAAAAAAATATTTTTTTCAAAGTCAGATTTAAAAGTCATATTATACATTCGATGTGATGTGATGTAGATTCACAAGTTTTCGGGTTGTACTACGAGTTTTGTTACACCATGTATATTATGTACATTTATGTCACGTGTGAATACCACGAGCACACGTGTCACTAAGCTATTAGGTAATATATAAGATACGCATGTCCTAACTCATCATTCATCTTATCGTATTTTACTGAAAATTCAATAAATTATCGTTTTCCATGTACTTATTCACACCTCCATGGCATTGGCATGGCGGTACTTACTCATCCTACTACATATACAATCTACAAAGCATTCAATATACTTAACCATGTTTTAAGTATTAAATAATTAAATATAAATTATAATAAAATATCGTTTTCTACATATTATTTCATTAATGGCTGTCACGCGACCCGCGGTCGTTAAACTACTAGTTCTACGACTTTCCCTTATCCGCACCTGATAGTGCACAGGACTTTGCATTGGTACACCAAGTGCAGTAAATCGATAGATAAATACACTGTACTTATACTCTATTCACCGAGTCGAGACCAGTAGACACACAGGGATCATGTGCAAATTGCGTTAGGGTAGGATTCCTAGTTATCGACATCATTTTAATTTTATTCATGTGATTAATTCGTCTGCGTTTATTTGATATTCTCGAGTGGATAAACAAACTTTAGTTAAGTTAAATGGTACAATATTAATATATATATATATTTTTAAATATCATTTTATTAATTATTTTATTTTATGTGATTTTGGATTTGATTTTAATTTTTCTTGTGGTATCAACAATGATGCGAAATAAATTATTATTACTATTAAAAATATTCTTAAAGTACTCGAATAGGTACAATAAGTACTTGTTACACGTTCTATCATTGGGAAAATGACGGCTGTTGGTAATTACCTCCCTAATGGACGTACAAAATGTTCTCTTTATTTGATCGTGGGCATTAATGCTGCGAAAATACGAAATTAAGGTTTTTACTAAAACAAAATACATCCCTGGAGCAGCTTTTCCAAATGAGGCATTTAGTGATAAAATTGGGATATTTTCAAATTAAAATTATAGCCGCTTTTGATGATGGATACAATTTTAAAAATTAATAAACAAAAACACCTTCAAGTTGTAAAATAATTGAATCGAAGTAAAATAACTGTCTACCAATGCATGTAAAAACCCACTTCTCCATTAAAAGTACGTATATAAACGTTAGTTTTTTTAAAATAACTAACTAACTAACTAACAAACCATCACGCCATTTCCCCGAAGGGGTAGGCAGAGAGGATAGAACGCCACACCACTCTGTCCTGGCATACTTCTCTTGCTTCATCCACATTCATACATCTTCTCATGCACGCACGTCGATTATTCCGACTTCTTACATGCCCACTTTCAAGCACTTGTTTTACTTGATCATGCCATGTCTTTCTCGGCCTTCCTCGACTTCTACATCCAGGCACCGTCGCATCATATATTTTTTTAGCCGTTCTTTCATCATCCATTCGCTCTACATGACCGAACAATCGTAAAAGACCTTTCTTAATTTTTTCGATAATGCTTATCTCAGCCCAGCCTCCAATAATAAATATATATTACATATAAGCAGTTTTAGGTCTTGAATTTTTGTTATAAGTTTTGAATTATTTCCTAGTTGAATATTTGCGTAAACTAGGGGAGGGTTCTCTTTTTAGAGGTAGTCAGCCTTGTACACAATAATATTTTTATATTCAGACTTTTCAAAGGAAAGCATATTTGTAGGCGCACATACAACCCCCCAGTAAAATACAAGCAATAATATATTATGTTCTATCCCAACGTAAAATTTGGATGAAGCCGACAAAGAAGTAGTGACGAAAAACAAATTCAAATAAATTTAGGGTCGAGAAAGGCAATTTTGCGTTTACACTTATGATCGAGACTCCCTCAGATCTTTTGTAAAAACAATTTATTATTTTGACTCCAGTCAATTTTCAGGGAAATGCTTTGATGCCAAAATAATAACAAGTGGCAAATGATTGCTTCTTTTCTTCAAAACGTACTTATTAGTCCATGTAGGTAACTATTAAAATGTCTCGTAGTATTAATAAAACGCTACTCTTTGCTAAAATTAACAGCTATTTTCAAGAAGAATAAGTTATGTTGTATTAATTTATCAATTATTTTCATTTTTTAAAAGTTTATTAATTTAAAACTTCACGTACTTACAATTACACAGCAAGTATACAAGGGCAAGTTTATTGCGTTTAAGCAATATTTCCAACCAACCCTTTATCTATTTATGTAATTTTATCCCTTTATTTATATTTATATTTTTAGTCAATTTCCCACTGTGTATTTTGTTTTTCATTTAAAACTTAGAAGCTTGCTATACATCAAGGTTTAAAATGAAACGGTATAATTAATATTAACGCATTAAATGTTAATATTTATTGAAATCTACAAGCGTTCGTACGAGCTTCAAGCTTTCCTTCAAGCTTGCCACAAGTAGTAGGTAGTATAAATTAAATAAGGTACTGCTAATTGATGCTCTTGGAAAAAATTGATAATAATTCAGCTGCTTTGAGGTATCATGAAATTATCGTGAAAGCTTCGTTTGTAATAATAATATCATCTTACCTTCACGTAATAAAAATGATCAAGATACACTGCACTTAGTGTACCAATCAGTGCTCTGTGCACCATTAGGTTTAGGTGCAGATAAGGCGAAAAACGAATCTATATCTAGTGCTAAATTCCTGTGAGAAAATCGAGTAGTATTTTGGTTATAAATTTTTCGTGCTTGGTTTATACGGACCTTGACTCATATCAATTCTTTATTTTTAGTGCTTTCACACAAACATCATTGTATAGATTACGCAGAGAACATCATAGTCTAAGCTTAAATCGGGAGGCTGCTGTTATTAATGTGAAATAAACATGATACTTTTACCGTCTACTCGCGTACTCACCCTTGATTGTAATTTACTTTAAAGTCTGAGTTGAAATTCTGATAACAGATATTCTCTTTTAAATTAGAATCAAAACTCGTCCTTGTTTTTGAAGGGGTGATATCATATTTTGAGCGGCGTAAAAAAATGACCGCATAACTGAAATTTATTCATTTCATGCAAAGTTAAATAAAGAAAAATCTCGGAGAAAAAAGAACAAAGATATCTTATCGTATTATGAGGGTCTTTTCTGTCCCTATTATTTTTTATTTGTCAACTTAACTAATGTTTGAAACCGAGAGAATATTATTCTTGTAAATCTCGCCATTGTTTCCTAAATAGCTCATTATTTTGAATGTGTTTTAGAGTGAAACTCGTCTAATAAAAATGACGATTTTATGAAATCCGTCATAAATTAGATCTCTCACTCGGAAGACAAGACAATTAAATAGATAATAAAAATCTAAGACTCAAATAATGAGGAATGAAAATTTATTGTTCATGTTTCGCTGTGGTACCTACAGACAAAATTGTTTATTGTTTAGTACTTATGTTATATATTTACACGATGACTAGGTTAAAATTCAACAAATTTTACCTCTGATAAACTAAAACCTATTTATATCTTAACCCTAAAACCTAAACTGATTGACCTATTTTCCTAGCTACTTCCACACGTGAAGAATGCTTTTACAATACAAGTTAATTATTATTTATTGAAGGTCGTAATAATTCACTTTTATGCATAAGAAGTAACATGACAGTAACACTGCAATTTGTTTAGTTAGTGCAACGTATTTTCCTAAAATGTGGATCATAAAGTCTTTCATGTTTTCTTCCTTGTCCCCGCGGTTCATTTGTTTGATTCCAGGTACTTAATTTTAAATCTACCTGTTTCAAAAATATTTTATTGGGGCTTTGATAGATGTAACAAAAATGTTGCACGTCTTGAAGGACGTTTTTTTCTTTGCAAAATTTAGTCCCGATACCAACTGAATTTTAATTAAATCGATGTATAAAATCAATATCCTTTTTATTATTACTGTATTTTCAAGCTTATTGTTTCGTAACGTAAACTGAATTCTGGCTACAATACATAATGGAGAACGAAGTTGAGTGTGTTTAGACTGGCATGGTGAAACGCCTTCTGCTCAAGTGCGTTAGGGGTGATCAGTGTATTACTTAATGATGTGACCATTACTACGAGGTATAGGGTACTACAAACTATATTACCCAGTACCTACGACCCCTCCCACAGTACTGGTGGGGTGGCGCACGGATTAGGGCGCATTAGTGACGCCAGAACTGCGTGGGTAATGGAGATAGAGAAACGCCGACTATCTATCAGTTCATAACGCCGTGTTACAGTCAACTGATGGATTCAATTGTTACACTCAACTGGTTTGAATACTTAAGATAAACTGCTTTTTTACTGATGAATGTGAGTGAGATGACACAAATTGAATGATTTTTTACTTAAGGACTAACAATAGTTTACTTTTTATTTCCAGATGGGTCATCGGATGAAGCTTCTTCGTCGGAGTTGAGCCTTGAACCGTCTGTGGAGGGAAAGTACTAAGTCTTCCGGCTGTTTCCTCGTCATCCACCGCGATACGCAGTACCAAAGCGGAGGCAAGATCGGGAAAACGAAAAGAATAAAGCGATCGCCGAACACGCTTATGCCAACGTACCGAGCGGGCGTCCGAAGTCCAAGGTTCAATCTTCTCCGTACTATTACGGAGACCTCGCGCGGGCAGGGAGGAGGGAAAAGAAGCGAAGTCCGCAAGCCTAGAGGCCCCCGTCCGGGCCCGCGAGCCCCCGCCCCAAGCGCTTCTCCGTCACAGAGGACGGGCTGTTTTCAGGGATGAGGGGAGTACGAGAGTACGAGGACGAAGACGACGACGAGGACAGCTCCTCGGGCGGCTCCATGCCCCCGCGCCGCTCGTGCGCCTGCCACCCACAGGACGACTTCCCCCGCGCCGTGTTCTACCTGGGCACCGACATGACGGCCCGCGCCAGGCGCCTCTACGAAACGGCCTTCGACTGCAAAGTCGCTCGGTCCGACGACGACTTGGATGACGTCGACCGCGTTAGTAACCTTCCTATTCTTCTCCAGCTAACCGGCGACGGTCGCGTATTAGGAGTAGACACATTCGCTTCGTCTTCTTCATCCAACGTAGATCCCAACTCTAGCATCGTCACTTGTGAAAAAGACTCGTAGAAAAGTAGCTCCTAGATCCGATAACAGAGGAAGACGTCCTAAACCCGTGCCAATTCGTATGCAGAATGAGAGTAGTGTAGTTTCTATGCTGTCCGAAGAATTAGAAAATATGGAGCTGAATAACGCCGAGTCTCAGGAAACGTCCCGTTTCTCTCGCTACCACTGAGGGAAAACGCGCCATCACCTCCGTCCACCGCCCCTCTCCCGACCAAGTTCCAACAAAGTAAAGATCTCGCTATGAATAGCATCAAAAGTGCCCCAACTTTGCCGTCTCAACCGACTCATCCGCGTCTCAAAGATTTGCGACTGCCGGTAAAGTCGTTACGAGCGAGAGAGACGCCAGCTAGTAGCGAAGGTAGTATCATAGAAATTAAGGAAAGAGCTAATAATAATTCGGAGTTTGAATGTGGTAATAGAGTACGGAATATGATTCAAGATACTCAAGAGAGATTGACTGATGCGAAAGGCCGACCGCGCTTGCACAATGGACTTTTTTTAGAAATTAAAGGTCGACCCGCGTCCGACACCGATACTCCTCATATGCACCGATATAGAAAATCCAAAGAGTCTGGACCCATTCTGGAGTTTAAGGGAAGGCCCGCTAATAGGAGGCGCCACAACTACTCTAGTACCGAGAGTATGGCTACAAGTAGTAGTGGGGGTAGTATGGAGTCATTGCGGAGCAGTACTAGCGAAGGAAATAGAAGCACTTCGAGTTCCGATAGCCGACAATCCTTGTCCCTTAGCTCTCATAGTTCCGACTCCGGAAATAATAGTCGATTTCAAAATATGCATCACGCAAGTCCCTTGAGTGGTTTTATCTCTCATCACGCCAACAAATTGCATATTTTGAGTCCAATATCGGTTAAATCATCCCAAGAACCCGCTTCCCGAAACCTCTGAGAACAATAGAAACAACAATTCTCAAAAAGTCTCTCCAGAAGACACGGAAAACGTGATGGCTAATCAACAAGGCAACGTAGAAAATACGAGTATCAAGTTCAAACGGAGACCTCCATTGAATAAAAACCTATTGATTTTAGCGTTTCAACACGCAACAGCTGGAGAAATGGAAATACAGGGGTCTGACAGCGGGATATCGATACATTCGAGGGAAGGAATTAAGTCCAGAAATGCGTTCTTAGGGTTTCTCAAGCTCAACCAACCGGTGGACAGTACGAGTAGTATAGCGGTAGACGCAAATAATGGTCAGATGGACTTCTCAGACTTACCATTTGATATGCCGAAGTTACGAAGGCGGAAGGCTGCAGCGCAGGACGCTTGCACCTCTGGGAGTGCGACTTCCGTGGACTTGAGAGATCTACCATTTGACATGCCGAAACTGAGGAGAAGACTAAGAGCTCCAGCTTCCTCTAGTCCTGCCAGCAGTGGAGGTTCACACGCTTCTTCCAGCCACAGCGTCAAGGATGCTGACAAAGCACAAGGTAAAAACAAAGACATTTTTAAAACACTAGACCTACTTAGGTACATTACGAAGATTACAAAAATGGAAAATGTTTTTTATCAATCTTATACGCCTTTCAAAAACCTTGTTCCCCTCTTGTGATTAGGACACATGGCCTGTTGAGCTGCTGAAGTATTTGACAATCAATTAAAAATAATGTTACAGAGTTAATGTTGTAACCTCCTCTAACTACTTTAATTACACCAAATAATGTGTCTCAAGATTGCTATCGAAGGTCCGATTTCCTTTGATTTTCTCTAATGTAATGGGAGGTTAATTCGTTTCCATCACATTGAGTTATATCCCATGTTTCGCGGGGAAACATTATTCTGATTAAGACAGATTGCCCGTTTCAATACTTCTCAGTTAACTTGGGTCAAAGGGCAAACACAGCGGGGAGAATTGCACACAGATGCGAAGGGAAAAGGAGATTTTGTTCGCACATATCAAATAATGTTGATTGAGATTTATGCGTACGGATTGTTAAGCAGACCTTTATTTTTTAGCATCATCTTTTGACTTTATAATGCTCCAATTTTAAAAAAAAATCCCGAATTCAATTTCAGTTTGATTTTTTTAAAAACAAGTCTTCCAAGATTCCTAAAAACACAAATGGGTGCTTTATCGTGGGTTATACTGGCAAGAAAACGTTATAATAATATACCAATCAATATAAATATGTTTGGAAGGAGTAGGTTGCATTTCATATGATTTCACAGGTTACTAATCGAGAAAATTATCCAAGATTGATGTTTGCCGATTTGTAAGCGCTTTATAGAAGATTAATTAATGTAGACCAATCAAATTTAATTAGAGAAAACATTATTGACAAACTATATGGACAATCCAAAGCAACAAAGCATATAAAATTTAAAATTTAAAAATGAATTTTAGAATTCCAAAACTGGCGATTCTATGCACAGAATAATGGACCAACTGGGGGTTTTTGTGCAGCGTAAAATTGAAAATAGACTAGATTTTAAAACCAATATAGACAACCTTAATTATTTACACGACTTATAATCAAAGCAAAATAAAATACCAAAGGTACCTCAGGGATGGTAATCTCAGGAAAAAGTGGAGGATCTAAAATACTGAATATTTAGAATCTCTAAACTGCGATTTTTCTAAGTCCGTTTTATCCGTACACATTGTAAGGTAAATTATAAAGTGTTTTCCACCTGAAATGTGTATAAGGATTTCTTGTGTACCTTGGATATAAATGTAAATAAATTTTCCATTTCGAAAGCAATATCATTTGATCTTTTTTTTACATAAAAAAACATAATTGTCAGGTAAGCCAAAACTTCGCGCGACTATTCAATATTTCACACAGTTGCTCGCTTAAAATAATAGCAAAAACTATAATATAAAACCAATTTACTGAAGTTTCTTAAATGCAACATAAAACCTTATTATTTACTCGACTAATAGACAAATTTGCAGAACAACTTTTTGATGAAGCTTTATGATACCATGATTTATAATATACGAGTATTTACATGATTTTAGTTCAATTTTAGCATGAAATTTTATTTTATTATTGATCAAGAATCACTGCACTTGGTGTACCAGTGAAGTGCCCTATGCATCATTGGGTGCGGATACGGGAGTAGTAGTAACATTTGAGCATAAAACATTTGCTGTAAATTTGGCTTGAAGAATTTATTAGGATGGGTTTGCTCAGGGAGGTATTAATATACTTAGTAAAAAACATCAATTATGTGAAACATCTACATAAATAAATAAATTCAGTTTGAGAGGTAGGTGCATAAACTAAAAGCCATTTCCTTTTTTTTCCGAAACTTTTCGTTTACTTTCAAAGAACTTTGCTACAATGCCAATTTTGTAACAGCAGACGTCTGGACCAGTCATGATCCATCAAAAAAACTTTGTTGGTTGAATAGCAAGGCTACTTTTCTCGTCGGTAAAGCACACTTCACATATTATATATGTCGCAAGTATTTTGTAAAGTTCGATTAGATTTTTCCATTTTCTTCCCCCTTCCTTTCCTGCCGCCAAGAATCTCATCCGTCACACTCTCTCCTCCTACAGCTGTCAAGGTTGAGGGATGTACACGTTATCTGATTTTCAGGGAAAAAAGGTCACATTTATCCTATTATGTGAGAAGGCAATCTTGTAAGAGTGTAAATATTTTATGTTTCTGTCCTTATGCGAAGAAAACTGTACAGACACGCTAAATATGTGTATTTTTTAAGCGCTATCATGTTATTATCGTATGTTTGCACACAGGAAATTGTTAATATAGCTAATAATGTAAATATTTTATTTGTTTTTTACGTTTTCGAAAGCATTAAATATATCAATATCTATAATACATAAACGTTTACATAAAAAAACATTAATTGTCAGGTCAGCCAAACGTCGCGCGGGCCGCGGACTATTCAATATTTCACACAGTTTTCGCTTTATACGGGACAGTTTGCAAACTACACAAGAAACTGTACAGTTTTCTGTCCTGTAAGTGCGCTAGTGTAGGTACTGAAAACTGATTACCGAAATCAGTGTCTGGTCGATTGTCTACTGACGAATAAAATAAAATAAATATTTTCTATAAAAAATGGCTCCGTAGCATAATGGCCAATGGGAAGGCCACGTTCACAACCGAAGAGCGAAACAATCCAATGTGGTATGTATGCATTCAAAATTCAGTACTTATACATGTAGATAAATTGATAAATACATTGGATTTTTTCGATCCTTCGCTGTTTTCGCTAGCCGCTCGTGAATGTACGCAATGTAGCCTCCGTAGCCGTAAAGGCTAAGACGCTGGGCTCAGGATAAGGAGGTTCGGGTTTAGATTCCCGGTGAAATCAAAGATGATTTTTGTCAAGCCTGGGTGTTTTTGTGGTGTTAATCCTCTCTGATAACAGATGGCTCAGAGGCTCAATAATGAGCCTCCTGACATTTTTAGGTGGTTAAAATAAATAAGTAAATAATGCAATTTTTTTTTAAATGTAGGTAAGTGGTGTTGGTACCATATGTACCATATGACTGGTAACATACCATACATAGATATTATACATAGTAGGGTATATGTATTTTTGGATAGAACACTATGTTAAAAATTAGAATACAAATAAATCTGTTTTGCATTTTAGGTGTTCCACGTCCAAACCTGACTCTGAATTTGGAGGAGAATGCCCCCAGTGCCCCGGCGGGGGGCGAAGCCCCACGGGGGCTCAACCTCAACTTCGGCGCGCCCAGCAACGTCCCGGTCTTGGCGGACGTTGTGGACACTACCCTGACTCTGGATAGCCAAGGGTGATTATCATTATAAGAGGATCACGGTGCGATGGCACGCGAGATGAAGTTTTGTACGACAATGAAGTAGATTATTTGTTTACCGCAGGCTGTTAGTATTTACGAAACCTCGTTCCACGCGTTAACGTCAGGTGCCATCATAACGTGATTGTACTATAGACAATTTTTTTTTGTACCTGATTAACAAACTAGATACCTAGATGCGAACATTATAGCCCTACAGGTCGTTTACATGGGAATATGACATGTAAGCGGTATGATATGGGGAATATAACCTACATTTTATTGATCTAAGTTTGAGTACGTCGTATAAGATATGTACTTACATTTTATTGATCTGAGTACATACTTCATCATCATCATTATACCATATCCGCTCCCTGTGTGGAGCATATGGATTCCACAAACTGCCTCCAGGCCAAGCGATCGGCTGCCGGCTCCCGTGCATCCCTCAAAGTCAAGTCCACGCCCCGCAGCTCTGACGCAAACTGGCTCTTTTAAAAACTTTTCGGCAAACTCTTTTACAAGGCATCAGGGTCTCGGCGTCCTGGTCGTCCACCGTTGACATACTTACCTTTTATTTATCTCATGAAATTTTAATTTTTCAGTTGGTATCATGGAGCTATGACCAGACTAGAGGCTGAAGCAGTTCTGCGAGGAGCCGCCGAGGGAGGGTTCCTGGTTCGGAATAGTGAATCCGCCAGGAGAGATTACTCCTTAAGTCTAAAGTAAGTTGAAAAACTATGAAAATAAACAAAAATGTTAAATTCAAATCTTTTATATCCCTTAGATATATTAACTACAGATGTTTACCAAAACTAAACAAATGTTTTTTCGTGATTGCCAACAATTGAAGAAAGTGGACACTTCCGCCTTTGTTGTTATATGCCTCATGTATTTAAACAATTATTTTTTTGGAAATCAAAGAATTTATTATTCACACTCTTTTATGCAAAATTTTAATACACGAAAAAAAAGAAAATGATATTTTAAAAAATACAAGAAATTATGTTGAATATGTAATTATTTTTTGGGAATAAGTTAAATATTTTTAAAAAATAACAGGAGAAGAAAATAATGATAAAAAAATAATTAACAGTGATTATGGTTATGTTTAACTTTATAGCAAGAATGATTCTACATTAACGTTATTTATCCAACTCTGAGTAAATTTTTTAAACGATGAAAACTTGACAATGCCATTTTATTGTCAGTTAAAAAAGAATTAATTAAACTGGGGGCAATAAAATGTGCATGTCTCTGAGCAAGTGTTCAAGTGCAAATGTTCTCTTGGACTATTCTTTACACTTCTATCTCATAATTTCGATTGAATATTATTTCTAGGTCTGCCAGAGGCTTCATGCACATGAGGATTCAAAAGTCAGAGGAGAATGGGAAGTACATCTTGGGACAGTTCAGTCGGCCTTTCGACACACTATTCCCGAGATGATTCGACACTTCTGTCTCAACAGGCTTCCAGTCCGTGGGGCGGAACACATGTGTCTGTCCATTCCAGTTATAGCTCAGCTACTGTGAGCTGTAAGATTGTGTAAAACTCTTTGTTAACAATATTTTTAGTGTACACAAAGTCCTAAGATATGTCGACATGTACTGGATATCACCCAGGGAAGATTGTTATTAAATATTATCAGAAAATCTCGACAGAGAAAGTGATAGTGATAATATGTCCAAATTTTTGTAAACATACGTGAGAATGTAAGGGTTAATTTATCTTTTTTAATGAATAGAAATAAACATGGCATAATGTTCATTTTCCAATTTTTTTTGTACACTAAACTCATTGTGAAATATTGGATATCAAGTTGGGGGGACTGTAGAAGATTAAATTTCAACAATGGTTTTCTTTTGAATTTATTTATTCCAGTAATAAAATAAATAAAATTATACTGTCCGGCTAAACTGTGATGGTTAAAGTTCAACAGGTTCTTTAAAACAGGCTCAAAATATGAAACAAAACATGCTTTGTTTTAAGCTACCTACATATATATTTATTAAAAAAAACTATCACCAGATTTGGAGTTGCCACTCCTTTGGGGCTTTATATGAAAAAAAAAATAGTTTAGGAATGTTTCAGTAGCCTAAAATGTGATTTTTTACCAACAGATTCCTTAATTTTAATTTACTTTTTATATAGCCCAGAAGAAGTGGTAACTGTGAAACCAGTAAGCAGTTTTTTAAAAAAGTGGTTAAAAACAAAGTATGTTTTATTATAAAATAATCTTATAGAGATTAATATTTGAGTAGGAATCTGCTCAGATATATGCAGGACTCATCACTCACCTACCATCAGTTGGTTCAAGTAAATTGTTTTACTCACTATGGATATTAATAAACAATTATTACAAATCCACTTTTTCTTGTTGTACTTGTATAAAATGAGTGGCTATGAAATGTTTGTTCAAAGGCAGAATAGTAAATGTAACCACTCAACCACTGTGTAGAGTGATCACTTAACCGCTTGAAGAAAGGTCGAGTAAATATTTTTAATGTTATTTCGATCCCTTCAATAAGAACATCTCTGTTGAGATTTTAGCATAATACTTTGTTAACCATTTAATGTAAGGAGAGATTGTGCCAAAGAATTATTATGGATATACGGCGTTATTACTGTCATAAGAAATTATAGATCTTGATATTGTAAGATAAGTAAAAGAGTAAAATTAACTTATTGTACATAAAGTACATTAACTTATCTGTACATAAAGTGTAAATAAAAAAATAAATAATATAAAATGTTTATTATTTATTTTTTATTTACACTTTATGTACAGAGCACAGAAAATTGGCGGGTTTATTGCTAAAAAGTATTTTTTTCCAACCAACCAACAATTTCTTTACTCAAGGGTGCAAAATTTCCGCAAATTTGATTTCAGATTGTATGTATAAGAATAAAATTATGTTCAGCACTGCAAAAATTACTGTGTATGATATTTATATATTTATATGATAAAGTTTACGTGAGGAATATATAACCACATTAAGTCATTTTTGGTTGGAAAGTCAGTGTAACCTCACGTTATATATTTTAAATATAAAACATTATTTATTGTTTTATTAATTTGATATAAGTATCATATGTATACCATTTTTACATTTCATAACTACATGTTGTGTTATTCGTCACCCAACTACTTTAAAAAAAATTGTGTGTCAACATAAAATATAAGTACAAGATATATACCTAAATGAGAAGGGTCATTATTAAAGATTAAATTATAACTTTACTAACAGTATAGAGGATTTTAATTCAACCAAGCCACTTTTTGTGGCTAAGTTTTTCACCTATGCTATAACAGTTTGTATTGAAATATTGCAAAATTTAAAACCTTAAGAATATGAATATGTTACCTACAAATATTATGTTCATCGTAAGGTGATATTAATCTGTTTTTACCATGTTTGAGAAGCTTTAGAAAAATAGTGATTAAAATGCAAATACTTACATAAACTGAAAAATTCTGCATATTTGCAGTATTCTGCAGAGTTCTAAAAATCCACCCATTTTTACAAGATATATTTCTATAAAATATCTAGAAATAAAGTACATCCATCCACTAATTGAAATAAGGTAATGATACATTAGCATTGAGGGACAATATCTACAATAACAACATATATTTAATTAATAACTTCACACATTTTTACTATTTTTATTTAAAATACTAATAAGAATTAAATTTAAAACAAAAAAGAAATTCATGCAATCTTAATTATGATACTTGCACATATTTCAATGAAGTATAAGCGGCTTATGCTTGAAAATAGGAATCACCATAACAATTTTACATTGAGAACCTAAATAGCATAACAATAGTTGAATATCATAATAATTTTACACATGACTCACCAATCTGAAAATGTTCAAATAAACAAAGTTTAGTACTAAACAAAATGCCCAAGTGGTATAAAAGTCTAAAGGCATTTTAGCAGCGTCCTTTGCTAACAAATTCAGATTTTTTTAATCAATCTCTAGTCATAAATCTATACAGGCATACACATAACACAAACTGCCCTTGCATTCATTTTCATTCAAGAAACCTAGGTAGTATGCAGACATGCAGAGACCCGTTTTTCATTGGTAATATGTCATGAAAATGCTTGCTTAAATGTCACCACACTTATTTATTCAATGCCAAAACAACTTATACAATTGTTTACAGTATTAATATCCACATCATACATAATATTATAAACCTTATAAGATGCAAGCCAGTATTCTGATTACTACAATCATAAATAAAAATATATTAGTTTTACTCTTAAAAGGCCAAGTGTGCAATATTTTATGTATTACCTATGATATAGGATTTGATTATTCTGTTTTCTATAAGATAATTCAGTATATTATTATATTTATGTGTACTTACCTTACTAATATTATTATCTTTTCTGTGCAATATTATTGTAATTTTTATTATTATTGTTATGATATAATCATTAATTTATTGTACTACATTTTTGCTCTGAGCATAGTTATGTAATTCACCAAACTGTGAACACCACTTATAAGTAACACACATTTGATTATAAGTATTAAGATACAACATTATTGATTTTATTCATTTGCTTTACAGCACTTTGCTGATTTTTTAAGATCACACTTACCTAGCAAATAAGTGTACCCATTGTACCAAGTCCAAAAATCAAATTTCATCATCAAATTCTTCATATAGTGAATTATGATAGAAAAAAATAATATGGAAGATGATCTTTAATTGGAAAGATAACATTTGTGAAAATGCTTAAACAGAATTTCCTTTAAAAGGTTTGAAATATTTTTGCTCGCAAATTGATTTTATGTTGCAATATAACACTAGACCCCATAAATATCTAACATTTACTAAATTATTATGTTGAGTAAAAATGATAATGAAACATTTGCTTCATATTCTAACTAACTAAGTATCTTTATAAAGTTGTATACACCATTTGTTTTTAGTTTTTAATAATGTTGTATGCACCATTTTTATTTAAATATTTCACATAATAAAATGTGAAAATGAAACATCGGAGATTCATGATATTATCATCTATTTTAATTATTATCCCCATAACATATGTAGATACCCTTCGTCAACTAATCAATCTTCATTTTAAACCCTAAATATTTAACATAAGGGAAAAATGTTTTAATCCTACGTGCCCATCATTACACTTTTGTAAGATTAATTGCATATAAATTCATTAATAATGCAAAACATGAAACCATTTCTGTCAGGTAGCAGTTAGTGGTAAAAGATCAATAGTTGACCAAACAATGCACACTTTAGTACACGTACATTAGGTATTTCATCGATAGAATATAAGTGTTAGTAGCTATTTATTTGTTGTAAATAAAACTAGAAACCTGGTAAAAATCATTAACATAAGTTTTACATTATAAAAAATAAATCATATTACAAATTTTACTGAGAGTTTTATTTGATATCCGAAGTTCATTGCTAATTAGTGGTGGGCTTATCAGACTTTCCATATAAATATGGGCATATTTTCAAGGATGATTTTAAAAAGCTATAAATAAAAAACTTTGTTTCTAACTAGTAATTTTAAAATGGAAATAAACTAAGTTTTTTGATTACAAAGTGGGTGCTTTTAGCATAAGTTTTTTTTAAAGTGGAAAATGTATGGTAACCTTACTAATTACGATAATACCTTATGATTTCTCCGATAAACGTGGTTCGAAATTTAAGTGTAACATATTTAAAATTAGTTTGACGGTATTTTTACGTCGTCAATTTAAAATATTAAAATAATTTTTAATCGTCAGGTAACAATAGTAAAAAAAAAATTGTACGGATTGGTGAGTATTGAAATCTTTTATTGAAGATAATATTACCCTTAAATTTAAATTAAAGTACATTTTTATAATAATATTTATTTTTCTTAAGGACTAGAAACACAATAGTAACAGATTATGTAACTATTGCAGTAAATATATGGAAAAAGTCAATTATTTGGTAACAAGTTTGGGTTATTCATCATCCGAGTCACTCAATGCCAAATCTGAAAACAAAAGTTCACAAATTTAGTAAAACGGACATTTTTAAACTCACAACAGAAATTATATCAATATAATGCAATCATAGGTAGGTAAAACAATACCTGACTGACTGTCATTCATAACCAAAATAATATTTTGATTTAAAAAAAAATTACAATGATGAAGGTAAACTAGGTACATAAAGAACAGGTAGTGTTCCAGAACTGGTTAGAAGAATAAGTGACAAAAAAGATGATTAAATATTTTTATTTTTTCATATTAATCATTGTCTGGTGTTGAAGCATAAGGCTGAACATCAGGCTGGCGGCGGCCATTACTAACTAAGCTAGGAGGTAGTTTGAAGAAAGGAGAGATGATGATGATGAAATTATTTATCGAAGTAATAATAAATTGTGAACAATAAAGTAATGAATGGTTTACCTCAGCATTATCCGCATCCTTATGTAATTCTGTCAGCCCGGTAACGTCTTCCAAATACTTGGCGCTCTCCAACACTCGCATTATGAACTCAATATCCTGGCTTCTGTACAAGTCCAGGACGTGGGATGAGCAGGCGATACACTGCCTAAACTTTCTGCATGTCGGTAATACTTGTTGGTACGAATACAAAAATCCCCTGATCGAGTGCGGAATGGAACCGAGAATACTATCGTCATCCGCAAAATCTTGGTTGGAATTATTTTCACTCGAGTTGTAGAAGGCTGGAGCATTTATTCTGGAATATTTTAACACAAAATTATGAATGTCTGAGCAGAGATTAATGCAGTAGAGGTTAATGGAACCTGTGAGCATAATGTGTAATTTCCAGATAGTTAAACTTCCAGCATTTATATAAGTTGACCATTCAATTCATTGAAGCCGGGAACAAATTTTACTTCTAGGTAGCGAGGTTTTTATAAATTAGTTTTGCCATAATGCAGTAATTGTTGTCATTTTGTTTTCAGTATCCTGGCTTGACAGATGGACAATATAATTATTATTCAAATAGTTGACATTGTAATAATTTCTTACTTATTTTTGTGTTGTATAATTGCTATAGTCATTTCCACAGCTAGGGCTCCAGCAATATTGGCTACTCCTGGTCGAGTTACAGTACATTGCTGATCTAGTGTTCTATCCTTTTGCGACTAAAAAATAAAACACGATTGAAATAAGATATGTATTGTGTATAGAAGAAACTTATTTGAAAAACCAAATGGAATAATGTCTAAGAAACAAGGCAAACTGTCACAAGATTCAAGAGAGAAATGCATTGTGATCAATAAATAAAAAAAATACAAAAGACAGATAAATTTGTGTAATTTATTACTAACATTTCCAGGGGCTGTGACATCATTGCAAAAGTAACATCCCAGCATATTTCCCGGTATGGAATGATTTAAAATATTCTGTGATGCAGATCCAGAACATTCTCCTTGTGAACTTTCAACACCCGTGGATGAATCTTCTAGTTTATTTGTAGAAATGCCGTGCCGCATAACAAGATAACTATCGAAACCCAATGCTGCATTGATGACAATCTGAAAACAAGTTTTCTTATTATAGTTGAACTGAAGTACGAAAAATCATGCGATATTTTGGGCAAAGTATTTTGTTTTAGTATCTTGTTTAAAAAAAATATGTCAAAAATGCTAGAACAAACCAATTTCATTTTCATTTTATTTCAGTTACTGTCGTGAAATATGTCGACATCCGAGGTGATGCGATTAAAGGTAGCAATTCAATGCTTCATGGGCATGGAATTTTCCCATGAAGCATTCAATTAATTTGTTCGATAAATATAAAAGTTCGAATTTTATTAACAAATCACTTCATAAACAAAATGTGTCATCCATATGTCACAGGACTGGTCTTAGAGTTAAAAGTACTATGGGCAATAAGAGTAATAATTTATTAATGAGTTAGGAAAGAGATTCCAAGGAAGTATGAGCTGTAGAGATCTACAATGAATCAAGCTAAGACCTGAAAGTGCACAGGTTTTGAGGGCCTTTGACAACTTAAAATTGGATATTTATTATATTCGTCACGATTTCCTTGTTTTCCTGTCCCTGTCCCAACAATAAACATATTGAAAAGGATCTTTATGTTAGTTTTAATTTAGTAATGTAATACCAGTCTTAAATATTGAGTTTGTAATATGTAATAAATACCTTTCCAAAGTGTGCAGCCAATAAAGTTGGAAGCCATCGTGCTTCACGAGAGTCTAATAGAAGAAATATAACATCGTGAGTGGAAACCAGTTCTGTCAGTTTGGCTATATCAGATATAGTTTGCTGCTTTAGAGAATCACCAACGGGGTGGCCAGGCATAGGTATGTGCATCGCTACTCCAGCAGAATGCTGAAAAATAAGATTTATATAAAACCAGTTGGATAATTAGATTTTTTAAACATAGATTTTAGAGTTGAAAGATCTCATGCATGTGCAGATAGTACAAAAAGAATCATAAACATAACATGGAAGTTATAATTACACATTTTTGGTAACTCTATAAGGGAATTTAAGAAGAATCTCAAGGTACTGAAACTTATTTTTTTGCGATTATTTTTTAATGTAACATAATATTTGTAATGTTTGTGCGTTGCATGATGTAAACAATAAAGGATTAATGATCTTGAATGTCATTGGCGGCTACCCCTATAGGTCATAATAGGGTCAATGAACCTCCCAAACTTGAGGACCCATATTTAAAAAATAAAAAATTAAAAAATTAAAAAAAAAAAATTTAAAAAAAAATTTTCATCAACCTACATAAAAATACATAGGTTAAATGTAAAAGCATCATAAATAAAAAACCCCATATTTAAACAATAAAATAACTGCCACTTTGCGCATCAATAATAGTATACGAGTTAAAAAAATCAACTCGCGGTCAATTTTTGTAATTGACCGCGAGTTTCTGTAGGTATCCCATACAAACAGTGATATGTCAAATTTCTTATCTCCAATTTCTCAGTATCATAACATAATAATACGGCTTTAGGGCATTGGCCGCGCGTGAAATAGGTATACTTGCAGTTCATAAGAATAGCGCGGGACACATATCGTTATTCTGCGTGTGAGAGACAGAAAGAGACATCAAATAATACGCTTACGTGTCATCTTATAAGTGCGAGAATTACACAAATACTTCTTTAGCGAAACAATACCCTTATTGTGTCTGGCTTTTGTTGGCATAGCGGTATAAGTTTTTTTTTACGAGTTATTGGATTGAAAGCAGTTTTACCCTATAGTGTCTTAGGAAGAGTTAAGTAATTAGATTTAGATCTGGGAGTAGTTGTAAAAAATGTATATTCAAAATGGTTAATTTTAAATAAGTAAATTTTATAAGATGAAATTCGACAACATGAATAACATTTAAAAGGACACCTTTAAAATGAAATACGAGACATATTTCACTTTTATTTCGACGACAAATTATCTAATTAAAACACTGTTAATAGTTTTAGCCTTCGGGTTTATCTGCTTTTCAAAACAAAAGACATGGTTGTCATTAAGCATTATCAGTTTCCTCGGCACTAGTTTTTGAAGAGAGAGCGATGTACCTACTTCCTGTTTTAAATGATTGATTTATAATGATTAATCCGCTCATAGTTATGGCCATTTCGGGTTTTTTGCATATCGGGTCAGAAAGAAGTGAAAGTAAATTTTTGATTATATTATGTAATATTATCATTATTTATTTTAGGACTATTAGAATATTAATTAATTAGTGTTTGTAAGTAGAAAACCCGTTTAAAAAAAAACCAAAAAAACCAAATTTAGTAACATTGCGAAAAATAATATAGTTGTAATAAAAATAGTTCAAGATGAATTCCGTCAGTGAAATTTTAAAAGGAAATAGCATCAAAAAAAGAGTTCAACTAATAAACATTGGGATGACCATATTAGTCTTGAATACAAGTGACAAATAACGAAAGAAAAAAAACAAAGATGTTAAATATCTTGTAGTTAATACTAAAAGTTACGATTTAAGGACAGAAAACAATTTATGTCATTTACAAAAAGTATATAATAAAGTCTTGTTCAATCGTGTCGAATTCTATGTATCCCAGTAAACTCCAAATGAGTATTTAATTTAATGTAAAGATACAGAGTTAAACCCAAAAAGTGTATTTGTGCATTGAAATGGATCCATATGAATGTAAGTAACCAATTTTTTTGTTTGCGTAATAGGAACTCAATTCGGAATTCTCAATATATTTATTTATTATTTATTGTCTTTCTTTGACCACCATAGGGCTTTTACAATGTACCTACTATATATAATGATGAAAAAGTTACACATTTGACATAATACACTTTTTTTTTGATTTTTTTTGTTTTTTCTTAAATAAAAATACACAAAATGAATAATAATAAAAATTTAAAAAAAAGAGAGTTACATAGTTAACCAAAAATACAATATTAAGAACACAAATACATATCATTTTATTTTTTTTTAAACTTTTTTTATTTATCATGTAATAAGATATTTTTTTTTTAAATGTAGCCCCAAGTTTAGCAACCCCTAACACCGCCAACTGTTGAATGTCATAAGTTGTTTCTTAAAATGCTAACGAGTGCTATCTCCCTTATGATAAGAATTTTAAGATACAGGTACGTAAATTTAGGATTAATATCTTCACTTGAATATGGTATGTGACGCTATCTGTAGTTCAACATTCAATTTTGGACCACTGTTTCATATGGGAATAAAAGTTGAATTAGCTTCGATTATTGTTACTTATTATTATCACACAAAATTGTCAATCAGTGGAGATAGAGCTAATTGTATTTATTGTGTTTGAAAGCCATGTTTCTCTTATTGTCTGTTATGGTCCCATTAAAAAATTAAGTAAAATAAGTTCATACCAAAGCAAAAATAATTGAAAACTATACAAAATCTATTACAACTATCAACAAACACTTTCCTTAAATTATCAGCGGCAGCCATTTGCTTATTTCCCTTCCCTTCCCGTTTAAACAGTCTTCGTGGGTATAAAGGATTCTGCCAAACAAGGATTTGAATATGATACTTTTCCATTGTCATCAAATGAGATGTATCTCACACCCCATGCCGACAAAAACAAATCATAAAATGGATCATCACACAGACATGACAACAAACTAACCTGAAAGATTGTGATTATTACTGAATCAGGACCCAAATCTTGGCATCAAGGCTGTCCATAATTTTGTCTTGTTCATAGTTTCAAAAAAATACACATTTAGCGTGTCTTTTGACAGACTGTACACTTTTATGAACAAGAAACTGCACAAAAACTGTACAGTGTTTGGTCCCGTATAAAGTGCGCATTAAGTTAAGTAAATAAACTAAAATAACATTTGCATTGGAATTAGAATAAAATAAATGCCCTGACCAAAAGGTTTCTAGCTACACAACAACCTAATATTCCAGCACCAAGAAGTAGACATTTCGTTTATTTAATCAAATTAAGATCTAAATCTGGTAATAATCTCCAATTCATCAGATTCAGATTTAAAACAACTGATGATTCCGCTAACCTTAAAAAATACGCATAAAAAATTACACTTTAATACTTTATGGTCAGAATAAGCGACCAGATTAAAAAAATTAAATAATGCTCACCTGTTTGGATCCATAAAAGACGCCATGTTGACAAACCGAGGGCCAAATTTTCCTTTTTCATTACGTTCCCACCCGACCCAATCCTTTCCCCACTCTCCATCCATATCCTGAAAATTTATGTAAACATTTTATTGAAATAATAAAAAGATTTTAACTTAAATTTTTTTGGTGACTTAGTTTATATTTGTGTAACTCAATTAAAAATAACATGGACAAATAGATATACATAAAAACCTAGCGCTCATCATACCATCAAATTGTCAACATCATTTTAAAAATTTGAAAAAACAGTTTCTTTGGTTGAAATTGCTAAAGTATACCACAATTTATTGTATAAAAAATGCTGTATTAATTCTCTCCCTGACAAAATTCAAAACCCTTGATTTTCAATTCCGTTAGCCTAATAAATCAAGAAATAGCAGGTGGCAACCCTACTTATAATAATCTTCCTTGCATTAGAATTGAGAATTTTACAAAACATTATTTAAAATTTCTTAAGTTATTAAAAGCATCAATTTGAAAGTTGTATCTGTAACTACTACTATAAAAATTTGCACATATTTAATTTTGATTGCAAAAAAGATGATGAAAATACTTACTTGTGGAAAGAAAACATTGAAAACCAAACTGGTCCATCGATTTGTCCATTTGATTTGACGCGAAGTGAAACAAAAGGAATATGTCTCCCTCTAATACTCCGACAATGATATTGCTAACAAAGCAATGAAGTTTCTCAATGACCATCCAGGACATTCCATTATTACTGGAGTCAATATATCCGAAGCAAATATTTTCAATATCTACGTGATTTTGGAAATCTCCTTGGCTAACTTTGGTTAATACAGAACTAAGTCGGATTGCTGTGGCTTTATTATCTTTCAAGTCAATGCTGAATTAAGGTTTCTGGTCCGTTTCAAGAAGGTGAAATGATTCCAATAATGATTGAATTTGACTTTCGCTAAATTTGTCTTTCAGAGAAATTGGATCTTCAGCGAGATAAACCAAAGGATGGCTCGGTGACGGAAAGGCAAACCAATAGAAAAAATGGTATTTCTTTAAATCCTGAAAGTTCAATATAAAAAAAAGTAAGAAACTGAAGAGTATTAAAGATAAAATACTGAATAACACTAGATAGGATAGTATATGTAAATACAGTTTTTATTAATATCTGTTAATGTAGATATTAAGCGGAATTGATAGTGTTATAATACCAGCCAGTCTATAAACCCATCCAATGATAGGTCATAAAGCTGTGTATTGGTAGGTTGGAAGAAATTGCTACTTATGACAATAAACCTAGCAATATTCACAAAAATTGTACATAAAGTCAAATAATCACTAAGATATCCATATTCAAATGCACAAAATACCTTCATTCAACTGTATAGATATCAAAAATAAACTTTTCCATGTGTCTTCAATACACACATTATATAAATATTCCAATACTTTTTCCCAAATGATTGAATAAAAACAAAATAAAATTGTTGTAATGATTTTATCTTGATTGAATATTTCAAAGTGAAAATAATGAATACTTACAGCGAAGGAAATAATCAAAAACCTAGAGAGAAGATTTGGATTCTCAATACAACTACCATCTTGAATATCCTTCCACAGTATAGCACCTTCATCGCGTAATAATGCTACTTTATCACAATCTTTGAAGTCATCTATTGTGTTTTTATTTAATAATGCTCCGTAAGACAAAACTCCGAGTTTTTGCCTATCGAGTGTGCTAAAATAAGATGATTTATTTGATATTATTGATATCTCAACAGAGACAGAGAAACTCTGGAAACGAATGTGGGTTATCTAGGCGTTTACAGCGGCTTATGACCTGTCATTGGCTGGGTTGAAAGTGGCCACATTGATGCATTACAACATTCCCCATTCGCCCACATCATCTGACAACCATGTATGACAAATTTTTGACACTTGTATATATGTTAAGTTTTTACAGAATAATCCACATGCGAGTTGTGTTTTCGACAGATTTATATATTTTTAATATGTAATTAATATAATTAATATGTAATAATTTGTCTACAAGTATTTGTATTCATTCAAAATGTTGTTGTTAAAAAGATTATTTATTTGTTTGAAGCTTAACCTTCGCCAAAGCTTAAAGCAGATATAAGATACAAGATTGTAATTAAGAAGAAAAGGAGAAAGAATTATATATAAGATTATAATTATGAACAGTAATATGTCTAAAAGCTAAAAATGAGTTAGACTGATGATGATATTAAATACGCATTTACGTAATACGGAAAAAACACATAGTGTTTATTTTTAAAGTTTTTACATTATGTGTACATACGCTTAACATTCAATCTACTTATGTAAGTATACCCATGCACAGGCGATGCCTATGTGGAATTTCTTTCCTGCTGGTTTCCTCTATTGTATCTACTGTATATTTATACACCGTTTCCCACGATGAGACCGCGAAACTCCAGAGGGTGATTATTCATGATATTCTGAGAAAAAAATCTTAATAAAGTTTTTCCAAAAAACTCAATTCTAATTTTCTTAAAAAAATGATTAAAAATATGAAATAAAAATTCACGCGTGTAATACCGTCCATTTTTTGAACTGGCTAACACCACGTGACCTGCACCAATTTCAGATATGAAATTCGAATTTTGAATGTCGCACAAGGCAAGGTGACCAGAGCGTACCCCCACCCATCACAGTAAGACCTCCCCGCCCACGGCCACCCCGCAAAAAACCGCTAGCATTTACCAAACAGAAGCCAGTATTACATAGTCGCTTTTTATTAATACTTTTTTCAGAAATTCTGTCAAACATTATTAAAAATGCCCGATCAAAAAACTTTATAAGGATTTTTTTCTCAGAACCAATGTCATGAACAATCACCCTCCGGAGTTTCGCGGTCCTCATCGTGGGAAACACAGGTGTTACTATATAAGTATAATGTAATAATTTTGTAGCAGAAGAATTCATTTTCAAACATGCTGCCAATATTAGACTGGTAGCAAAATCCTCCATAAATAGGTTTTCTCCTTTCTTCTAATTTATCAATATCCAATTTTTTTTGGGCTAATTTATACCAAAAATTGGGATCGACAAATGAAGCAAATGGGTGGTATTGCATTATCCTTGGCTCCATTTTAAATCTTTGTTGATCAATTTACTTCTAGACTCTCCGCTCAGAAAAAACATAAACAAACGATTTTTTGTGATTTGTGTTTGTGCCAATTTGTGGACAATCAACAATTTGACGCCGATTTGACGTTTGCATAGATTGACGGGATTGACGTTTGCCTTTGTCAAATTTTGACCACCTTTTCTCGAGTTTTTTAAGAGTCAGCTTTCTCGAATACTTACCTGTTTTTTTTGTATTTTGGCTTTGGCTACCTCGTAGTTTCAGTGAATAATGGCCTTTTTTTATTTTACAAAGCATCTGATTCTCCACGTCCACTGTTGGCAATCTGTCGGCAGTTTGCGTCAGAACTACGGGACATGGACCTGACTAAGGAAGATGCGCAGGAACTGGCGGCCGGTCGTTTGGCTTGGAGGTAGTTTGTGGAATCCATTTGTTTATGCTCCACATAGGGCGCGAATATGGAGTGACGATGACGATGATTTATCCTCAGACTGAGCAGTGACCTGTGATTTACTGAGCTGTGATTGACGGAGCTGTGATTGACTGAGCTGTGACTCATTGAGCTGTGACTCGTTGAGCAGTGACTGACTGAGCTATGACTCTTTGATCTGTTTACTCACTGAGCGTCTACGACTCATTGGGCTGTGACTGACTGAGCTATGACTGACTGAGCTGTGTCTCATTGAGCTGTGACTGACTGAACTATGACTCCTTGATCTGTGACTCACTAAGCGGTTACGACTCATTGAGCTGTGACTCACTGACCAGTTACTCATTGAGCCAAACACTGCTTATGAATCGGTTCAAAGTTGAGTTCCACCACTTCCAAAGGGCACTTCCTAGCATATCGGTTTTTCAAGTTTTAGGTAGGTTTATCCTTGTTCCTAGGATGTCCCTAGAAAGCAATGAAAAAATTATCCCCTTACAAAATATATTTTAGCGCTAAGCTAAGCCTTCTTTACTTCATTTTTTTTTCATTTTTTTACTGTTGCCTTTGTTTTTTTTCAGTTCTAACGCCCGTAGAAATTTTGCACTTACGTGCATAAGAAAAAATACATAATACAAAACACATAAATGAATAAACACAAATGAAGTAAAGAAATAATTTTAAGGAGTAAGCTAAGGTATTTTGTGTTTTTTTCTTCATTATTTTTGTTGTTAAATGTATTTTGTGCCGATAAATTTAACGGAACACAGCTCACAAATAATTTAACAGTTCTTACTTGGAATAATCAATACTGAACGCATCAAAAATTTTTTTTTCTGGTTACAACATTACAGTTGTCATTTTTCGAGAATTTGCTTCGTGGTGGTATTTGTATCTGTCAATTATCTGATAGCCAATAATTTTTGTGATTAGTGTTCTCTTCAATCAATTTTACGCATAAATAAAGATCTGTGTGTTCATTTGATTTCACTGAATAATTTGTCGTGAGAGAGTGACTTAAAATACAGCAAATATGCCGGTTTCGATGACAATCCGTTTGCGGAGCCCACCATAGACAATCCATTTGCCGTGAGTTTTCGTCGTTCCGCACTAAATATTGTTTAATATATTCCCGAAATATCGTAAACAGACATTCGTCCGTTATGAATATACTTAACAGTATAATTTATGCATGATTCCTATGATTTTTTTCAGGATCCGTCCGTTCAACAAGTCACCAGTAATACAAACATTGCACAAAGAGGGTTGGAGGATTACAGCCCGTTTGGGAATCCAGATAACAGAAATGTTCCAGGGGTAAACATGCCGCACATTTCTTATTTCGTCTTTAGCTCTCAACCCACAGGGTAATTCTTACAATAAAATGTCTCCAACCATCTCGAATTAATAACAGATGTTTGCTCATTATCAAGATAAAATTTGAGAATGAGTCAGATATGCAACATTAATCAATACAATTTGCAGAACCAATGTTCCAAGATTGCGCTAATATTTATTATACATCGAATCCTACCCTATCACAATGATTTATTATTAATTTGGAGTAGGCCAAAATTGAAATATGTATTTAATAAGCCCAGGTACATATTACATTATCTAAATGTATACCTTTTTACTAGTCCCGAGTACGCAGAATTTCACGCCTTGCTGTACTAATACAGTGCTCTATGCACCATTAAGGGCAGATATGGAAAAAAATGAGAGAGAGAGTTATAGAATTCCACTGAAAATAAGTTTAATGTAGTTAATTTAACCATTTTTTGTCTAATAGAGCGGACAACAAAACCAACCTGCCATCATGAGAGCTGTGTCTCCTCCCCCAGTGCAGGCGGCCCAACAACCTTCACAGAACTTCTCCACAGCCGACTTTCAGGTAACTGTCATAGGAAATATTCAAAAGATCATTGTGTAGAACCGCGTACATTGTTTGTTGAAACAACAGCAGTTACAAGGAAGATCAAACCTGCGCCTGAGAGTTTTGAATGTCCTAAGATCCTTCGCAGTAGAACAAGAAATAGAAATTAAGCAAATCCAAGAAAAATGTCAGCAGTCGACAGGTGGGGAAAAGAAACTGGCTTGCTTGCATTTAAGAAATACACAATGATAGAATTGCAAAATCAGTGATTCGTTTCAAGCTCTTTGGACACAGTCTTTCTGGGCTATATGCTTGATGGGGAGATAGTTGGGAGTCTATATTGCAAGAACCTCCGCTACCTGGGAATTCAATAGACCAACTAGATAATTTACAAGGACGAAGACATTCCAAATAGAACATTTTTGTTACATATTCCTTGAAGAACAAAACAAAAATAAAATATGAAATGAACTTAAGCAAGCATTGGGTCATCACGAAAAAGGACTATAATATCTGGCTAATATAAAAGCACCTAATTAGTGCTTTCGCTTTACAAAATTTATATAATCATATATAGCTGTGTTATCAATAATCTAAAATTTAAATTCCACCACGAAAAAAGCTCTATAAACTGAAGTAGGTAGCATTTTTTTGTTATTTATAAATTAATATAAGAGCATTGATCAGAGTTCAATACATAATAAAAATATTAAGTAGGTATAAGCCGTTAAGATGAGACACAATAAGTATAATTATTATTGCTGGTTTATCTGAAGGAAGTGTGTTCTATGGAAAAAAGATCATACCTAATTATTAGACAATTTTCAAACTACAATTTAGCCAATGGATATTCTTATGTTAAAATCAAAAACGATTTTTTTGGTTCTACGTGATTTCATTATCAAGTGACTTGATAATGAAATCACGTAGAACCAAAAAAATCGTTTTTGATTTTAACATAAGATACTATGGAGTTCTACAAAATAAATGCCATATCAATCAATCAACCAATGAATATTATTTAACAAACTGCTTGCTCGATAACACTTTTTGCTTTAAAGATATAAGTTCTCACAAATGAAGGAAGGAAAATCATTTAGTAGTATTTAGCAGTGATGTACTATTAAAAAAAAATTCTCAACTCATTTTGTTATTCTTTATGAAAAAATTAGTCATTTGGAATTTCTATGAAAGAAAATATTGATTATTTTATATTTTTATTTGCATTACGGGATCAGGAACTCAAGGTAAGAATTTTTTCTATGTTCTCAAAACATCAATTTTTATTTTGCAGTGAACCCATTTACTAAAACACAAAGAAGTTGCAATTTTTTTGTAAAATACATTGGGTCAGATTGATCATTGTTGTATATCATGAGCCAAAAAGGTGAAAAACGTTGCCTCTAGAAGCTGTGAAGACTTGCAATTTTTTTGCTGGACATATTGTTAGCTAGATTCAACAAAAAATCTGTTCAGCCTTCCAGAGAGAAGAGTTTTCACCTTTTATGCTCAAACAAAATTTTAGCTTCTGCA
This sequence comes from Micrasema minimum, assembly GCA_022494985.1. NCBI lineage: Eukaryota > Metazoa > Arthropoda > Insecta > Trichoptera > Brachycentridae > Micrasema > Micrasema minimum. The sequence goes on from JAGVSP010001250.1 coordinate 119,753, forward strand.
GTTAACAGCCTTTTAGTGATCGAACGGCACCGCAGTGCTAGTTTTCAAACAAAAGTTTCCTGAAAACGATAGAACAAATCATTTTAATATATAATCTTTATGTTGCTAATGTTTTTCATTGAAATCAAATATATTTTCTATTCAGTGCTAGATTACATTTTATAGAAAGTAATTAGGTTTTTTTTTTTGCACTGCATATCTCTCATTCGGAGATATAATTATAACATTTAAATCTATGTTGTGATGGTACTTCGTTAATTTCTTTTTCTTTTTGGACAAAGATAATTTTAGACAAAAAAATAAATGTTTAATCCTTTGCACTAGAAAGTGTGGTATGTGCATACAGCCAACTCGAAGCATTTTTAAAAAAATCAATAGTTGGAATTAAAAAGGACATACTTTTTTTATCGCCATATCAACGGCAGCACTAGCAAACCATGCATACTACCTGCGGCATATGGCGGCACTTGAGTGCTAAAAAAGAAGGGTTTAAAAAAGTAACATTAGTAAATAGTTTCTTTGCGTGGCCTACATATTTTTCCTCTTTTATTTCCTTAGTATATTTTGCAACTAAAATGTTATTACAAATGTTGTCATGTCTCATATTGTTTATCTGGTTGAGAATTTTAATGTGTATCTTATCTTTTTTCTTATCAAATAAACTATGCATTTGAAACATGAATGACTAATGTGTTTGTATATTTGAATAAGAAATAATACTATTTATTATATTATATACACACAAGGACACAACAAGCTCAATTTATTAGGAAGTACAATGATTCAGAAAATTGATGGTGACTGAAAAAATTTATAAATCAGTTTTAAAAAATTAGATGAAGTCCCTGTAACCGCCTGAACCAATAGGTTCACCTTAATTTGAGCTAATGGAAACATGTGTCGCTTGCTTCTTTTTACGAATAGGTAAACATTTTGTAAGCTTTTTGATGTAGTGGATAGCGCGCTGGGCTACCATGCATGAGGTCGTGGGTTCCATTTCCAATGAGGTCAATATGAAATATCTATTCAAATATTATTTTCACATTAAAAATATAACACTGATCATCTTGTCATCAAGATTCACTGAACATGGTGCATTGCACCACACCATTGGGTAATGATGAGGAAAAGTAGTCGTTCACAAAAAACACGTATAACAAACTGCCTGTGTAAAAATGGCAAATATTCTGATAAGTGGTTTTGCTATGGAAGCAACAATTTGTAAAAAACTGAATGCTTATACCAACAGTATGTTAATTTTACTCTTTCTTTTGATAATCACAGTAAATAAATGATTTCCAGAGGAGGCAGGAGGAGTTGGAGCGCAAGGCGGAGGCGCTGGCCCGCATGGAGGAGCAGCTGCGGCAAGGGGGCGCGGGGGGCGCAGGGCGTCGGAACAACTGGCCCCCGCTACCCGCCGCCTGCCCACTGCAGCCGTGCTTCTACCAGGACATCAACGTGGACATTCCGCTAGACTTCCAGAGAGTCGTGCGCCACACCTACTACCTGTGGCTCTGTGAGTACACACTTTGGTACACAAATATGTCGCTGTGACCGTTGTGCAATAGTTAACTATTATAGAGTAATATAGTACAAACTCATATTTATAATCACTGCATATAATTGCAGATCAATAAAACAAGAACTTGAGCTGTGTCAAATTGGATAGTGGAGGTGGGTTGAGTTGAGATAAACAAAATTATTCAACCTAACAGATAATCATTTTTAATACACTTAATTCAAAACACAAATGGATCCATTCTATGTAAATAATTTAAAAAAAATAATAATGTAAAATTAGTCCTCAGCACAGGTTACCCCAGTGAACACATTTTTAAAATTAACTATTTTGTAATATTTTTCTTTAATAAATGAAATGATTTAATGAATTATTTAGAATATGGGGCACATTTTTTTGTAAAAGTGGTTATCAATTATCTGACCAGAGTGAACCTGACTTTTCTTTCTGTTTTTTTCAGTTCACTCTCTGGTGATGATGATGAACATCTTGGGTGGGTTGGCACTCCTGATCCACTTGGGCGAGTTTAACACCTTTGGATTGGCCATCCTGTACTTCTTGCTGTTCACCCCGTTCAGCTTTGTGTGTTGGTACCGGCCGCTGTACAAGGCCTTCCGTAGCGACTCCTCCTTCAGCTTCATGGTCTACTTCTTTGTCTTCTTCTTCCAGTTTATGGTCACTGTTATCCAATCCATTGGTCTCCCTGGAAGTGGCACTTGGTGAGACTTCAATTTATTTTAGTATCCTTTTTTTATGTGTCTATAAGGTTGCTTCTGTCAAATAAGGATCTAAATGAATTCCTTTGATGTTTGCATAAATTGTGAATCACCGTTAGAACTAAATAAAGCCAAATATAGATACTTTAAACATCAAGTGTTGTTTTTGTATGGTAGTGGTTAATTTCTATGCCAAAAAATTATTTGTGCTGTACAATTTTTTTAACCAAAAGTGATTTTGTGTAAAAACAGCAAATCAAAAAATACACCAATTACTGCTTGCTTAAGAATTAGACAGATAGAAGATACTTGGGAGAAGATCTTGTTGAAGTTTTTAATGAGGGAATCCACTGTTTTCTAAAGTAATTTTTTTCTATAAACTTACTATTTAACTAAACAAAAAAAAATTATTTAATATTTTTTTATAAGTTATTGATGAAGATACGATTTTTTAAAGTTGCACATTTTCAAATACCGCGCTAAATACCAACTATGTACTAACTGCGTCATTTTTGCAGGAGTGACGTCATAAAACGGGTTGTTTAAGGCCATGGTATTTCTCCAGCCAGTAACAAAACTGTCAAAAATCTATGCAAACTGACGCGGGAAGCACAGATAAAATATACCGTCGACTCAACTGTCATATACTGTTAACAGCTGTTCTAGGTAGACTGAATGGCGGCCATCTTTTTTGCAATAGAAGCTTGTATGTAGATTGTATTCTATATTAAAATGCCATGGAACGCGGCTACGGGGGTTTTAAAAACGGAAACCGGAAACACTACACTTAGATACAAGGAGTGACGTCATTGTTTAAGATTTTGAAATGAATGCTATTTTCAACATTTTTTATTAATTTTTTGCGTGCGTTTTTGGGATATTTCATCCCACTTTAAAATTTTTAAATATTCGCGTCTACACGAAAGCATTTTTAAAAATTCAATTCCGGGCAGCAGTGGATTTCCTCATTGTCTGATCCATGTTTTGGTTTTGTGTATAGCTAGTTTTTGTGTATTACAAATAAAAAAAATAATGGTACTAAATAAATTGTTTTTTATTTTTCAGTGGACTGATTGTGGCCTTGAAAGCTTTTGATAGCAGTGCTAGTGGAGTAACTTTAGGAATATTCTTACTGTTGATAGCTCTTGGATACGTCTTCGCTGCCTTAGCTGATATTTTACTGATTTCAAAGGTAAATAAAATTATATATTTCCAAATCAAAAAATCTTGTTTCAAGAAATGAAGAGATTAGTACCTAACAGTGACGAGGGAAGAGATTGCATGCTTTGTGCAGACCGATCCCAAGATTAGAAAAGTATTTTGACTGAATTTTGTACATTTTTTAGGTTCATCGTATATACCGCAGCACAGGAGCGTCGTTTGCCAAAGCTCAGCAAGAATTCAGTTCCGAAATAATGGGCAATCAACACGTACAACAGGCCGCCGCCAACGCCGCTACCGCTGCCATCAACTCTCAAATAAATTCTAGCCGATATTAATCCAATGTTGTACGAAAACATCGAATACCATACACGGAAAAAGTATCACGAACAGTGTCGATACGCTACTATGTTTTTCTTACTATAAATCATTTACACGAGAAAAATATTAAATTTTGCAGTTGTTGATTTATAAAAATCTTTAGAATTTTCTTTCTTATTTTAAAATGGCAGATTTACTTTTAAAAAATTAAAAAAAAAAAAAAAAACATCAGCCAATGTAAATAAATTTATTGAATAAAAATTCATTCTTAAAATGACAATATATCTTAATTATAAAAGTAGCAATAAGTTGATTTGTGTGTTTCATGTCCGTAATTTTTGTTACTTTTCTTGTTACAATTTAACACATAATTACTACATTGACTGTGAACTATTGATGTTGCTTCAATTAAGAATAGCTTTATTATATTATATTTACGTTTAATCACTAATGTTTAGAATATATACTATCTTTTTTTTAAACTTGTTCCGGCTTCTTAAGAATGTATTGGAATTGTATTTATGTATTATCTTTTACTGTGCTAAATTACTTATTATCATATGTATAATTTAATTAAATGGTTATTAAAAAAATACTTATATTAAACTGTTTCATAGAATTTGAACGTAATTTTGGTCAGTCAATGGCTACTAGTTACATTTGTCAAAAACAAATTGAACCCTTGTATGTAAATTACTTCATGAGAAATTTTTTTTTTTCAAATAATTAGAAAAGTTTGAAATTTGGTAAATACTTGGTGATATTTGAGCTAAATGGTTGTGTAAATCTTTATAAAACCTGCCTTAGTAAAAAGATAATTTCAAAATATGTATGGTAATTTACGCATTAGGGGTGAGATACATTTTTTTTCATTTTTCCAATAAAATAAGATTGTTAGGCAAAAGTGATTGGTTTTGCTGTTTAGTTCAAAGTTTTTATGTATTACATAATCTTCTACAAATTGTTAAAATTCTTTATTAAACTGTTTTGTATGTTCATATTATGATTGTTTGAGCTGTGAGGACTTAAATTTTGTTCATTTGACTCTAATTTACATAGTTGAATTACTGATATTTTTTTCTCTTTTAAATAATAATCATTCAGCAAACTTTTACCTGTTAATAAAATTTGATTATGTAAGCAGTACTGACATTTTGTGAGGATTGTAAACAAATTTTAAGTCAAAGGTACTTTTTATATATTTTTTTAACATCGCTGCATTTTTAATTCGTTTTCCTTATTTATAAGGATTGTTTAAACAATATTTCATGTATTATTAAAACTTAAGTGCATATCTTTTGGTGGAAATTAATAATTTAAAAATTAATAATAAAAAGTATTTTGTATAGGGTAATTGACCAAAGACTAATAAAAAATGAAAATTCTTTAAAAACAAAATGTGTACCTATCTTTGAACAATTTATTAACTATAATTTTCATATAGAGAATTCTAGTAAATGATTGGATTCAATAATATGTATTGAATTATAATCAGTAATCACTTTAAATTCTCCCCTTGGTTAAACTAATAAAATGAAGCTCATTTTTTGTTAAACATTTCTAAATTGAAAATTAAAATCACTTACACCTTAGTGTTGTAATTTTTAAATTATGAATTTTTGGTGAAATGTAAAATATCATTTTTATTGAATTTAATTATTAAAGCCCATTGTTTAAAATTGAAAGCTTTACATATTATATTTTCAATGACTTTTGTTATAAACTTCAAAGCATTCATCTTAACTTAAATGGTACATTAATTTAATTGCTTTTCTGAAATAATTATTGATGTTTTAATATTGTAACATCTTCTATTTTCGCATACAAATATTAGGCTGAGTTTAGACACACAAAATTGTATAACTTGTTGATTAATCTTGCTTTGTATGTGGCAAACTCAGGAACTGACATTTCTACAACTTAATGGAAGGCATAGATTTGTTTTTAAATTTTCCTTGTTTTGCGATAGAAGTAGGATAGTTATTTATTTTTTATATTTTTTATTAACTATTAGTTGCAAACATCTAATTCATCTGGTCTTTATCTATATATTTAAAATTTATCCAGTGTTAATTTTCTTTCTTTGTACATACACATGTCATGTATATGAAAGTTTGTTTGATGTAATATAAAATAAAATGAATGAATCATTCCATCCATGCTATAAAACCAGAAAACATAGAATGTATATTCTCTCATGCCTCTAAATAAATTGCAAAGACTAATACTTATTTTGTACATTTATATTCCTCATCCCCAACAGTGGTGCAGAGAATATTACAGAATACAGTCAATTATTTTTCAACTGCTCCTAGGTAAAAATATAATTGGTATTTTTCAAATGAAAATGATTTTCGAATTCGAAGTATAATGACGATTTTTATTATACAATGTGTTTGAAGGGTACTTGTCAGAACTTTCTTTAAAATAGGTCAGATGTGCATAGATGCCGTAATTTATTCCGTAGAAAAGATAAATAATTAAGCAATTTTATCACCAGGGATTAGTTCATTTAAAGCAAGTCTAACTTGATTTATTATCCTGCTAAGTTTAGTATTGCTCGTCAGCAGAATAAGTCAAACTTGGAGAATCAACCAGTAAAGACAAACTTAATCACCAGTTATGTTTACTTGTCCCATACTGCTCTCATAAGCAAAAAGTTAGCTTTTTTCTATCGTCAATCCTGTGGACTAGGGCAGAAGTTCTTAAGTCAATTTGATAAAAATTTGATAGTGGAAGTTGAAGTTTTTAATTTTCAATATTCCTTTTTTATTTGTTTAGTTGTATACATTTGGATTATTTGTATTTTTAAAAGATACGTAGGTACAGTTAAGAAGTTTGATTTTAAATTCCATATGGCTGATCTCTTGGCTTGGAGGCAGAATCCATGTGCCCCACATAGGGAGCGGATATGGAATTTAATGATGAAGATGATTATTTCCATCATCAATAATTTATTATTATTACAGTTTTGACTTTTAAGGGAGCGGATATGGAATTTAATGATGAAGATGATTATTTCCATCATCAATAATTTATTATTATTACAGTTTTGACTTTTAAGGCCAGTGTTGGATTAGTTGGTGTTGTAGAATTTATGAAATTCCAGATTTATTGACTGCCAAAACCTTCAAAAAAATTATCACAAATCACCTTACTCAAATTATGTTCTAGGGAAATCAGTCTTGATTTTTTTAAATGTATATAAATCCTATGGAAACAAAACAAGTGGAAGCCCTTAATTTTGTTTTTTTTTTTTCATTTTTCAGGGTAACCAAAAGTGGCAGCAAAATAAAAATAAATAACAATCAAAGAGCATATCAAATTCTAGTGAATAAACGTGACAGTTATCTTACTTTTCTGTAAAAAAATAAAAGCTGCAATTTGTGGCCATATTTTGTGTTGGCTCACTTGGTATATGAAGGGCAAAACACATTTTTTCTAGCATCGGTCCTATTGAAGAAAACTTAAATAGGGATAAAATTTTCTAAAAATCTTGATATAAGAACTTTAGTCCACAGAATTTTTGACACAAGCTTGAAATATTTATAAGGAAATGCAATATTTTTATGCTAATTTGATGGATTCATTCACCTGATAAGAATAATGATGAAAAAACATAACATTTTATGGATATTTCAATTTATGAGAAACAAAAAACGCCTGTGTCAAAAATATGCCCTTTTGCTTTAAAGGCAGTATAAAAAGTTATTTCTAGTAAATGAATAATCAGTGTTGGTTTATTGCTGTCCGGGTTGCGAACCCATTCTGTCGGGATCCTGGCTGGGGTAGTGCAGGCCGGTAGGGGGGGGCGGGGGGCGCCAGCCGCCCCATGCGGGGGCCCCCGGCATGGGGATGGAGTGCACGGGGTGCAGGTTGAAAAAGTCATCAGGGGGCGCGGGCGGCATGGGAGGGCGCGGCAGGGGGGCGTGCGAGGCCCCCGGAGGCAGGGGCAGCGCGCCCGGTAAGCCGGGTACGGGCTCCAGCCCCCTGGTTGCCTGCTCTGGCTTGTCGGTTCCTTGTCGACCTGGAATGGGTTATATAATCATATCAATTTTGCAATTTGTAAATTCCACACATACTCCGCATAGAGAATGGAATGGATTGATGATGTTGAATCAAATCAATAAACTAAAACTTTAACATTTTATTTACATTTCCATTTACCGTTGATAGGTAATAAAAGAATGAAGCTAGAGGTTTGCCAATTTGATATGTTTTTTTAAGTAGGGGATAGAAAAATACGACTAGAATTAGAATACCAACAAGAAAGGAAGACAGATGGATAAAAAATGCATGAGTTTTTATGGATGACCCCTGACTCCTGAGAAAGGTGATTTAACCATTTCAGATCTATGGTAAAAAGTTCCTTTGGGAACGGTGATGTATGTAACAGCGCGTTAAACTAACAGAAACCTCCAGCTTTTAATGAAATAATGTGCAGAAAATGTTGTTTTATCTTCTGTTGCTATTAGATGATTTTTTTATTGATTATACTCTTGGCAATTTTTCTGCCAAAATATTATTTCCAATCCTCTGACAGAAAAATTGCATTCTATGACTAAAAGCACAACAATCCTGTAAATGACATTGATGTATTTACCTTGCGACCTCCCCCACTTGATGGTTAGCCTCCGGCCGTGTATAACCAACTTGTTGAACGTCTTTTCAGCTGCTAACTCCGCTGCCGCTCTTGTTGTGTACTGAACAAATGCACACTGTGTTCGAGGAACTAACGTCATTGATCTGTAAAACAATTTAACACATCAAACAATGTAAAACATACATTTAAACTTTCCCAAACAATTAAAATTAGAAAAGTCTAAGTGAGGAAACCACTTCAAATTTGATATCGACAAAGAAACAATACCGCCTAAGCAACATACAGTTCAAAAATATTTTTTTATAGAATTCGATACAGAAGCAAATTCTGCCCATATCTGTTTATTTAGTTCGTAATATTTATGTCTAAACAATGAATATTCTCATTCATAAAATCCCCGATACTCCATTAGAACACATAATATATCACACATTTGTATACACCGTGTCCCACGATGAGACCGCGAAACTCCGGAGGGTGATTGTTCATGGTATTCTGAGAAAAAAATCCTTATAAAGTTTTTTGATCCGGGCATTTTTAATAATTAATTAAAAAAAAGTATTAATAAAAAGCGACTATGTAATACTGGCTTCTGTTTGAAATGCTAGCGGGGGTGGCGGGGTGGCGGTGGGCGGGGGGAGGAGTGGGGGTCCGCTCTGGTCACCGAACCTTGTGCGGACATTCAAAATTCGAATTTCATATCTGAAATTGGTGCAGGTCACGTGGTGTTAGCCAGTTCAAAAATGGACGGTATTACACGCGTGAATTTTTGTTCATATTTTAATCATTTTTTTTAAGAAATTAGAATTGAGTTTTTTGAAAAACTTTATTAAGATTTTTTTCTCAGAATATCATGAATAATCACCCTCTGGAGTTTCGCGGTCTCATCGTGGGAAACGGTGTATAATATTTTTTATTTCTCCTCTGAAATTAGATTATTGGCATTTGGGCAATATTGTTTCATCGTCAACGATATTTATCAAAAGTGCCAAAACAAGCCTAAAAATTCATACAAACTTTCGAAGAAATGGAAATTCAATGGAAGTAAGAAAATTTTCAAATTAATTTACGGTAAAAAGTTGGTAGTTAGAACTTCGGAAGACTGGTAATTTTATTGTTTATTGACAGATTATCCCAAATTTTATGTGAGAACATAGCATATTTATTAACAATATTCAATTAAAACATGCATTTTGTACAAAATTGTCAGTTGAAACCATTTAAAACAACAACGATATGGCGATGATTCTATATATTTTTTTTGTTTTAAACAAGCGTCATTGACAGCTTGAAAAAAAAGGCACTGTCCAAACTTACATTGACTTGTAGTCAACTTGTCAAAAAGATGGAGTATAATAAATGCATAAGTGATTTAATTCTCGTGCATGAGGTTCAAATAACTTACCGGATCTCCCCAAACTGGTAGAAATGTGATTGGAGTGTTTCCTCGGTGATGCCGTCAGACAAGTTGCCAATGTAGAGTGTGGAGATTGTCTTGTCTTCAGGAGGCGGTAATGCTGGCATGGTCGCTGCACGTCGCATCAATTTCTCAGCCACGGGATCGTTGACTCCGTAGTACCTGTGAAAATAAAAATAATATGAAGAACTTCATGTGTGCGTGCGATAGTGTATTCCATGGTGCGAATTGACATGGCATTTTATATTTTGTGTTCTTAGTTATTTTTGCTACTTTTACTTCTTTTCCATAATATCAGCACCTGATGGTGATTTGAAATATCAAGCGCGGTGTATCTTGATCATTTTTGTACTGGAAAAATACTTTCCCAAGTTCAATTTCAAGTCCCCCTGTTTTAAACTTCCTTGAATAATACCTGTCCTTAATGTTCTGGTCAGCGAGGGGGTCGTCAGGGTCAGTGGGGCGCTCGTGGCGGTAGGGGCACTCCTCCCCGCGGCGGCACTCCCCCTTGACCCAGAAGGAGCACACGTGCGGCCGGTTCCGCTTGTAGTACGGCGCCGTGCGAGCCAGCTTCAGCAGCAGCTCGCCCGCCGCCTGCGATCGCCCGCCCCCGCTCGCGCTCTGCGACGGATCCCACGACGACATCTGAGGACATACTAATTCATTTAGCACTTGCAAACTGCCATAATTGATTTATTTAATATATTGAAATGCCTATAAACATACTTCTACTACTTTCCCTACACCAAAAAATAGATAATAGATGTATAGTTACCTGGTTGTCCATATTCTGAATGTAATACTCCTTGTTGACGTCACTCCTCGGAAGTTCATCTTGTATTTTCAATGCGGCATCTCGAACTTGGATGGGAAGTCCATATTCCAAGTCCAGTAGACAAGTCTGACAAACATTTTTTAACCTAGAACAAGTCTGGCAAACTTCTGTTTTCTTGAAGCGCATCCTCGCACCAGGACACCACCGAAAAACGGTGAATGGCCGTGAACAGATTTTACATTCCTTCCCATAGCGTTCTTTCGTCTAAAAACAAAGAAGTATATGATTAAAATGATTGAGAGCAAGAAAAAAAAGTTAGGAATAACAGGAATAAGCTTACCATACGCAAATATGGGTTATCTCCGAGGCATGTTTGACATAAAACTGGAAATTCCTGAAAGATAACCAAACGAACGAGCATTATTTTCTAAAGTTAATTAACAGCTTTCTATAAGCGATTTGGACCCTAAATGATTTTTAACAAAACAAGAGACTAACTACATTGATAATTGAATACATATTTACAATGTTTACTTACGGCATCCTCCCAATTTTGTCGATTATAAGTATTGGTAGTTTTAGATGTCGCCATGACAGATGGCTGAAGACAAACAATTTCATCTATGGTAAAAACGCCACACACGGATACACCAACACATAAAAGTAGGATTGCACAATGGTACCAACTGATGCATATTTTAGCATTACGGGGCTTGATGTTTAGATTAAAATTTTTGAGTGCTGAAAATATTGCTGCAGGTTTTTTTTTTACCTGAAGAAACAGATTGATGGTATTGTCTGTCTACAAACTAATGGCAATAGCTGAGGGCGCTTTTGATTTTCACATTTAAAAAATGGATTGTAATACCAAACACCGCATCCAACATTTAAAAAAGCGTAGATAGGGTTAAGTTGAGAAATAAAAAACAAGTGGAAATTTCATTTATTTCTGTAAAATATATATATATTACATGTTACAAAAACCATAATTCAAAGAAATTTAAAAAAAAGGTAAAACATTAATTTTTTATTTAGTATAATTTATATAAGAAATTCCAATAAACAATATTGTTTGCTCATTTGAGAAAATAACATTTCAAAAAGTAAGACAATGCAAACACGCTCTTGTCGATATCTAAAACTTGCGCAAAAATCATATTGTCTTAAATTCCAGGGTGAAAATCGAGGAATACAATTGTATGGAGAAGTGGCCGAGGTCACGTGGCATAGAACCCTCCTCATTTTTTTAACAAAATTTCAAATGTAAAAGATCAATAATTATTTCAGACAACATTTTGTATTAAAAAAAAAATTGTGTCTATTAATACGAAATATTATTATTATTTTAATTTTTTTATTTATAACCGGCACTCGAAACATTCATCATTATCATCATTCCATATCCGCTCCCTATGTAGAGAATATGGATTCCACAAACTGCCTCCAAGCCAAGCGATCATCCGCCAATAATTCCCGTGCATCCCCCCAAGTCAAATACACGTCCCGCAGCTCTGACGTAAACTGCCGACGGATTGTCAACAGTGGACATCCAGGAAGCCGAGAACCTGATGCCTTGTATGGTTATGGCCAGCATATTAGGTATATGGTTAAGGCTCTCGGAGGCATACGTAGTAGCCTAGCTCCTTAGCCAGTCGAAACGTATTCGCCGGATAACAGTAGATACCAAGGGTTGCTGCGTCCGTTGCCTCACCTCTATGTTCCTTACAAAGTCAAAACACCGACCACCGCACATATTATGTGAGATCAGAGTAGGTGGTAGATATTATAATATTATATCATATTATTCCTTGAGATAAAATCAGATAACAACGAAATAATTTATATCATTTTATTAAACGGAACAAAATGATTAAGATATACATTTCGTAATATTATTTTTAATCTGTGTGATAAAAATTAATTATGTAAGTAGTAAGTAGGTAAACATGATAATAAAATTATCTTATATATTTTTTTGTTCACAACCAAGATATACATAAACATAATATACATATATTACTTAACAGGAGTGACCATTTTTTTATTACCTCAAACTTATTTATAAGTACATTATAATAATTATTCGTCATCATCATCATTCCATAATATCCGCTCTCTATGGAACATGGCTTCAGCGCGGTGCGATTCTACTAAGGTTCAAGACACTTCTGCGCACACGAATTCAGTACAAAATCGTATGCGCAGTAGTTAGAAAAAAAATAACAGAATTGAAGCCCTGGGCCTCGATTCTGTTAACTTTGTGGAACTACACTGCGCATACGATTTTGTACTGAATTCGTATGCGCAGAAGTGTCTTGAACCTTAAGAGAATCGCACTGCGCTGGTCGATATCTAAATAGAGTGAAAAAATCATTGCCCTGGTGCTTAATTTTCAGGGGGAAAAATGAACAGTACGATTGTTTGGAGAAACGACTTTGAGTCTCGTGATAGAGCATCCTCTTAATAAAAAGAGATTAGAAGGAAAAATCTTATAAAAATATGAAATGTAATAATAAAAATAAATAAAATTATAAACTCATTTTTGTCTACTTGCCCTTATCTTATATACATATAATATATTTTCCGCAGTAAATTCATGGTCACCCAATATCTTTTAAATAAAAATATGTAATTGACACACAAAAAAATAGTAGCGTTTTTACTTTTCCAAGTGAGCGAAGTGTCGCATGGACACATCATAAACCATGGCTGTAAGAAATGGATTGTTATTAGGTAATACATATATCTACCTACTTTTTTGTGAATTATGATAATTTTTACTTATTATTGTAGGTACATGTGAAATAAAATAATACTAACAAATTATCAAAAGTTTACTAATTTATTTATTTACATAGACACTCATCGACCATCTCCGAAATGTCTATATTATGACTATATTATGTACCTACATTAAAAAATATCAATATTATACTGATGATAGCCATGCTCGAAAAGAGTTTTTAACTAACTGACTAACCATCACGCCAAGGCAGAGATGATAGAACGCCACACCACTCTGTCCTGGCATACCTACTTCTGTTGCTTCCTCCACATTCATACATCTTCTCATGCACACTCGCCGATTATTTCGACTTTTCCCGTGTCCACTTTCAAGCACTTGTTGTACTTGATCATGCCATGTCTTTCTCGGCCTTCTTGAGTTCCATAGATTCTTTTGGCCGTTCTTTCACCATTCACTCGCTCTACATGACCGAACCATCTTAAGAGACCTTTCTTAATTTTGTCGATAGTGCTTATCTCTGCCTTGCATTTTGCTTTAATTTCGACATCAGTTCACCCACCATACATAGTTTTACCACACATTCGCCTGAGAGATCGCTTTTTAAGAGAGTTTTTTTTAATGAATCAAATTGCGTCATTACCTTATTTCTAATATTCAAATTAATTTTAAATTTCATTTAAATCTATTTCATATATATATCAGTAAATATAGTAAAACGAATGAGAAATAAAAATACGAGGGTTCATTCCAATGTTGTCATCGTAAGCTTTTTTATTAATATTTAGATATACCAATGTTTGAACGATTTCGTCTCGCTTTTAAATTAACAATGACTTGGTCACTTAGAACTCCGAATAATATTCTTAGATTTATCATTGTATTTTAATGTATTTACAGAAAAAATCATGCAACAGGCCTATTATTGCTTTCCATTTTCATGTTTTGTTTTTTCTCCCTTTTCCCGCTACAACTACCTACCATGGTAAAGGTTTACTACCTACCATAGTAAAGGTTCACTACCTCACATAGTTTTGCGAAATTAGTTTAGTGCTTTGTAAATACCATATCGATACAAGTATTTCAAGTGTTTCATAAAAAAAATGTGTAACATCAATACCATCGAACCGTGTTGTGGTCTAGTGGTAGATTCGAGGATTCCGGGTTAGAATCTCTAGGTTCGATCCCACTCCAGCACAACTTGTTTCCTGCTTTCTGGCACAGGTATTTCCAGCTATTTGAAAGCAGCCCGAAACTGAAATATCCGAGTAATATAATATTTCTTATCTTAAAAACAAAACTAAAATACGAATATCTACAAAAAGAAAAAAACTTATGTAGCTATCACCTGAACCAATGATATTATTAACATGTCTCTGGCTGTAACAAATTTGATTTAATAGTGGACCTCAGTTAAATGTATAATATTGTAGGTATTATGTAGAAAATTTATAGCAAAAACAAGTAACAGCATGAATTTTTCTCTAAGTTTATTTTATTTTCCAAAGTTGAAAATCAAAATATAAAATAACAAATGCATGGATTCATATAATATTATGTTTTACAGTAAATTGTAGACCGAAGCTTGTTATATGCCCACCTAAACGTAGATTAAGGTATTATTTAGTTTAAGTATATCTATTTTATTTTGTTTGACTAAATTATTTACTTACATATTTCAGCTGGACTGACTTTACTCTGTTCCTCTTTAGTTTCCGGATATATTATTCTTAATCCAGAGAAAAATATATTTGTTGAACTAACAAGTAAAGAAAATGGCATATCCGTATCAGTAATAAGAGGTAAAGGACTTGTAAAGTTTTTTTTTGTTTAATACAAAATATTTTGAACGTGTTAATTTGGGGGTGATACATTTAAGGGAACCTTAATTTAATTTTGGTGACTTTTTTGTTTTAGAATCGGATCACCGTTATCTCGGTGTTATTGGCACTGGATTCGCTGGCGCTAGCTATGCAGAATGGGTAACGGACAGAATGGCCATCTTGAACTTTGGAAAGGTTGAGCTAAAACTTTGGGTAACTGTCAGCGAGAAAATGTGGCAGCTAAATTTCAAATGGACTGCCCCTAGCACAGAACGATTGATGGATTGCTTTGATTTTGGTAGGGTGATAAATAAGAAATCCAATTTAATACTAACATGTATTTTGCTATGACCTATCTTTGATACCGACTAACCTAACAAAACCTAACTTAATCTGACCAAACTTTACTTAGTCATGTTACTTTTTTAGGTATGTCGCAATGGTTTGGTGGACCCGAGCAAAAAAAACAGTATTGGCCAGTTCAAAAGTTGAATCTTTCTGATTATTCTTACATCACTAAAGAAGACGAGAACAATGCAGTTTCAGAACCTTACTGGGTAAATTCCGAAGGAACAATTATATATGTTGACAAAGAAGTTCCACTTTTTATTGATCAAAACAATAAAATGAACAATCACCTTTGCTTAATCTCTGAAGTAAAAGTCCCCTATTCTAAAAATCGCAAAACAAGTAATCTTGAATACGAAGTTGTTTTTGCAAATGATGCTAAAGAAGCACATAAGTATGCAGTTGGAAGGTATTTAGGAAAGCCCATCGGGTATCCAGATTTCCAAATGATTCAGCATCCTATTTGGTCCACGTGGGCGAGATACTTTAGACCCATCAACGAAAGCATCTTAATGGAATTCGCAAACGACATTGTTAACAATGGTTTCGGTGGTCAATATGAAATTGACGACTTGTGGGAAATTTGTTACGGATCTTTGACAGTAGATGAGCGAAAATTCCCGAATTTGAAGAAAACAGTGCAAGATATAAAGGACTTAGGATTTAGAGTAACCTTGTGGATTCATCCGTTTTTGAATGAGCATTGTGATCCATGGTACTCGGAAGCTAAAACCAAAGGGTAAGACGCCTTTTTAAAATCTGATAAAAAACACCTCAAATAGTGCAATCATAATAATACTGCCGTCCTGTGACTAAGAGCTCTGCAGTTAACGGCTCTGCCGTAAAATGTAACAAAAAACATGAAACCATAAGGGCTATCCAAAAAATAATAAGCGACATACTATCGTTCCCAATTTATTACTTATCTATAATTTGACATCTCAACAGAGACGAAAGTTTGGATTGCAATATGGATATCTAGGCGTTGACAGGGCTTATGACTAGTCATTGGCTGGGTTATGTGGCCACATGTATTACAACATTCCCCATTTTGCCTAGTATTTGATATCCATATCTGCCAATTTTCACAACTTGTATATATATATATACAGTGAAATGGCGCGACACTTCACATATGAAAACTCTGTCATCCATTAATAAATGAACAAAAAATTGCAATTTTTTTTAAATTTAAACTTTTACTAATGAGCAAAAAACCCAGCCTAAGATGCGTCTTCTGAAAAACTATGATGATGAAGCTTTTTAGCTCTCTGGTACAAGATTGGTACACAGGTAGTACCGATAGTTTCGCATTTTTTTGTTTTATTTTACAGCTTTTCCATAAATAAAAAAATCTCGCACGAGACTATAATCTGCTTATTTCCATTCTGATTTGCAGATTCTTAGTTAAAGATGAAGTTGGAACAGTAAATACGAAGTGGTGGAATAGCAATGGAACTAATGCTTCTTATGTTGACTTTACTAATCCTGATGCTACTTCTTGGTGGACCAAACGGTTAATTAACCTTAAAAACACTTACGGTATCGACAGCTTTAAATTTGATGCCGGAGAATCGAGCTGGTCGCCACAGGTAACTTAGATTGAAAATCATAATCCTGAAATTAAATAAGCTAATTTAATAATAGTTCTATGGAAATTTCAATGATATTTGTATTTTAATACTAGGTTCCTGTACAGCACGGTGATTTTGATTTGCACCCTGGACACATCACAAATGATTACGTAAGGGCTGTATCCGTTTTTGGACCAATGATTGAAGTTCGCTCGGCTCAAAGGTACAATTAATTGTAATTTGTCGCTCTTTTAAGTCGACCATTGTCCCCGCTTTCTGATTTAACATCACTTCAACATTTTTGGACTGTATTTAATTTTTCATTTGCAAATCTAAACCTGCACAATCGTTTAAAATATCGTATCTGATAGATTTAGGGATTGAACTTAGGTTATTTTAAACTATATATGTGTTTTCAGAACTCAGGACTTGCCTGTGTTTGTGCGTATGTTGGACAAAGATACTTTGTGGACATTTGAAAACGGCCTCCCAACTTTGGTAACAACCCTTCTGCAAATGAACATGAACGGCTACCCAATGGTGTTGCCTGATATGATCGGAGGAAATGGCTACAACGAGAAACCAAGCAAAGAGCTGTTCATAAGATGGCTTCAGGCGAATACTTTCATGCCGAGCATGCAATATTCATTTGCTCCATGGGACTATGATGCAGAGGTAAAAAAACACAAAATTACTAGAGTTGTTAAAAAAGCTCGTAGGTTATTTTTTAATTGTTTTTATTTAATTTAATTTACGGACTTAAGTCCATTTCAATCATTAAATTATTCTAACACATAAATATATATGTATACAGGTATAATTAAAATAAAATACAATCAAGGAAATAAAAGCTAGGACAAAATTTGAAGTATACATTCATTAGAACTACCACGAGACAAGATCTGGTTTATTCTAGTGATTGTTTAAATCTGGAAAAACTAACACCAAAAAAGTCCAGATCCTGTCTCGAGTTTACAATGCGACACAATCGGAACATTGGTTATCACGACCTTCAGGATACAGATAACGTTTTTCTGTGTTATTGTTCCTTGTTTTTCGGCTATGTGCTGCCGACGTTTCGGAGCACATTGCAGTGTCCATCGTCCTCTTAATAACCTAGAAAACATTATCCGTATTACCTAGTGGAGCATATATGATAATATAGGGTTGATTTTTTTTGCAAATTGTTATTAAATATCATGTATTAAGTCAAATTAATATTATCCATAAAAGAAATCAAAATTAAAAAACGCGTTTTAATAAGAATTTGAGCAATTTTACTTAATCTGCCATCCTTATAAAAACTTTTCATACTTAAGAATTTTTTTTTTTTTAAACTCAGAATAAAAAGTCATGTTACACAATCGTCTCCAAATACGATGTAGATTCACCAGTTTTCCGCTTGTACATCGAGTTCTGTTACACCCTGTATACACAGATTTTAAAAATTCGACTTCATAAGATGTTACTCTAATGGGAGAAAAGAACTTTATCAGTAACCCTATAATTATCAATTTAAAAAAATATATATTCTTAAAATAGTAATTACAAATCGAAAATTCAAAATTTTGTCGGCTGATGAATCATTCGGCGTCCGGGGCGTTCGGCAGGATGCCGAATGATATTACATTGGCATCCTGATAATATCATACACATGTCAGGTATTTATTTATTTACTACAATTGAAACTACTTACATTTTTCTAGTTGTTTCGTTCGTCGGATGATTTTTTTTAAAAACATAAGTGCTTTTTATCAAAAAATCTTATCGATAAACAATGTTATTAAAGAAAACAATGTACAGTGATCCTAATCTAAGAAAGTCACTCAAGATAAATTTATTTATTGTTATTTACATTTTCTCAATAAGTGATTGATAACAACATAGTACCTACTTGAATTTATCAGTTATTTGTATTGAATTGAAAATTTAAAAATTGAGCTATAATTTTTTTAAATGTAGGGCGGATGCTATGGCTATTGGACACTTAAGAAAAATATTTCACAAAACAAAGTATTGCTGGAACTGTTAACTTAATTATAATTTTTACGGTATTTTTGGCAGAAATTTAATGCCCTTTTATAAAACTTAATCGAAATTAGTATAAGTCTAACACAATGTTGTTATATATATTTTTTAAAAGCGTGTAATTTGATACATGTTAATTGTCTCTTGAATGCCATAATGATGGGCTATTTCTTAAATGGCTTCGATCTGGCTGGCATTACCCTGGGACCTGGACCTGTTATTAAGCATCTTTCCGCATTAATCTTCATTTAAAATTACGCATGCACAAATTCTCTCATTCAGGTATTAATACCGCACCATATAAAGTTACACTACACATTCTGTATACATTGACATTAGGGATCTTCTATTTCCTCAGCCACCTTCATTCTAATATTGGACAAAGGCTTCTCCTTTCGTCCATTTGTCTCCATTCGTCCCTATCCTTGGTCGTGCTACATTCTCGTACTCCTGCGACATTCTTTACATCGTCCGACCATCTAGCTTTTTTCTGCCGTCATTTCTTCGCCGCGTTCTAGGTCATCACTCCGGAACTTTTGATTTCCATTATGTCTAACTATCATCGTTTCCCCAATAAGGGTGAATGTATCTGCTGTCAAAATACAAGACATGCTAAATTAATTGACTGGTATTTTTGTATTGTATTTTTGTTTCAGACAGTAACCATAGCCCATAAATACACCAACCTGCATGTGAGATATTCCAGTCTCATTAAAAGTTGCATGCAGCGCAGTGTTGAAGATGGTAGCCCGTTGAATCCACCGATTTGGTGGGTTGACCCAACTGATCAAGTTGCATTAGCTACATGGGATGGTAAGTAAAATACATTATTAATTTCTGAAAATTAATAAATATATATAATGTACGTATTTCGTTGTAATTTATTAATTTTTAAATTACATGTAATTTATTTTGTGTAATAAGTACGTAATATATTTTGAATGCATTTCTCACTAAGAAACACGAAATTTAATTGTTATTTTGTTATTATTATTATATTTTGTTTTATAATCTTTTTAAATTAAAAAAAACAAATTTATCCACCTCAACAGGCCAAGAGGCTACTAAAAATCGTAGCCTTTTCCATAAAAACCAAAAGGATATTATGCATTACTAAGGGTGCATTATTTTTATTTTTTTTAAATTAAAAAAACTAAATTACTGTTAAATATTCATAAACATATATTTTAGCTGAATCAGATATTTAGCAATCCATCCGCTTAGTATTGATAAAAAATATAAATATATTGATAAAAACACTTTAAAGCTTAATGTGGGTTTAAACGCCACCTTATCAATGTATGTTGAGGAATGCTGATACTTGTAATTTAAAAGTTAGTGAAATACCACGTAGATAAATTATTATGATATCAGTTTGTTGACAGATCTGATGTATAAAGGCTTGGCAAAACAATAAGTACCTATTATAATGCCGTTAAAGAATATACACCGTGTAACAAAACTCGATGCACTATCGGGAAACCAGTGAAACTACTCTAACTTTTTGACGTGATAACGTCGAAACAAACGAGAGCGCGGAACAAGCGATAGAGAGGCACGATTGGCCTAAGCGCTCGGTTTGTGACGCATCTATCTCTCTTCCACTCCCATCGGCCGATGCGTCCGAGTAGAAGGGAGATAGCAGCAGCACACAAGAAGAAAAAACAAAAAAAATGATAACTATGGAAATATTGAAATTTTTAATTAACTCCTGCTTTGTACTATACAAAATAATGATAATTCGGTAATAATAATTCAATTCAATTCGTAAAAGTATGCTATTTTTCATCAATGTTTTCTTATGACATTATCACGTAAAATTATCGTCCGTAGACCGACTTTACAGACAACCAAAAGTTTTTTGATTTGACCCATAGTTTTCGAGAAAATTTAGTAATAAGTAAATTTTTTTCGACAACTTTGCAAATTGTTACTAAATATAACTAATTCAGACCAATAAGGTATCACTATTAGTTGGTACTACGAGTTTTGTTACACCATGTAGAAGTGTGTTTTTTTGTAAATCTTTGAGTGCCGGTTATAATACACCCACAATTAACTTTAAATATCTTTTGATTAACAAATAAACTAATACTACATAAACATATATAATTAAATTTAAATTTATCGACAGATCACCTATCTGTAAAATTACTCTATGAATCATAATCGTGCCTAAAATAAAGTACCAAAAAAAAAAAGTATACTTTTATGAATTGAATTGAATTATTATTACTGAATTATCATTATTTTGTATAATACAAAGCAGGAGTTAATTGAAAATTACAATCATTTCCATAAATTATATATTTTTTTGTTTTTTCTTCTTGTGTGCTGCTGCTGTCTCCCTTCTACTCGGACGCATCGGCCGATGGAGTGGAAGAGAGATAGATGCGTCACAAACCGAACGCTTCTCACAGGCCGATCGTGCCTCTCTATCGCTTGTTCCGCGCTCTCGCTTGCACACCACGTTCCGCCTGATTAGGATCAAACGTGACAATGAGTCATGCTTTTTCGTGTGTGCAGCCGGCGTTCATCGATTTATTAGACGTTATCACGTCAAAAATACGAACTAACTGAACATTTGCCGTCAATGACAATAAATAAATAGTTACCACTGTATACATTTTTCGTCGACGCTATTTCGTTACAAAATTACCTGCTTTTGATAATAAAAGTGGAATTATGTATGGTTAATCTAAGCATGGAAAGGAAAAAGTTACCTAGCTTAAAATATGTATCCACTTTTCTACCTATCTCATTGAATAGGTAAATAATGAAAGAACGGCCAAAAGAATTTACGGTGCGAGCGTGTTAGGATAAAAAAATCGAAGGAGACTGAAAAAGACGTGGCATGAAAGTGGTTTTGCGAAAAATCGGAATAATCGAAGTGCGTGCTTGAGAAGATGTATAAATGTGGAGGAAGCAAGGGAAGTGTGCCATGATAGAGTAGTGTGGCTTTCAATCTTCTCCGCCCACCCCTTCGAGGAAATGGCGTGATGGTTATTTAGTTCGTCAAATAAACAATTAATCAATAAAACTTTTTTTTTTCAGAATATCTCCTAGGAGAGTCAATCCTCGTAGCTCCAGTACTTCTGAAGGGCGCAGTAACTAGAGATATCTACTTGCCTAATGGAACTTGGGTTTATGGGGAAAACAGCACACAGTATGATGGTCCAACATGGCTGAGAAACTTCCCCGCTCCACTTAATATCCTCCCCTACTTCGTTAAAACAAATTAAATAAAAAAAAAAAAAACTGAGTCCTCTATATTTCGCACTAGGAATACTGTATTAATATAAGTCTCAATTTACCGAAAATGAACTCACTACCACGATACAACTGACACCAACCGGCAACCACTACATTTCGGTCCAAGAATCATGTTTGTCTTTTTCCTATGCCGAGACATTAAATTTTAAAATTTCAAACTACCGAAATAAAATCACCAAAGACGACTTTTTTGAGTTAGTGCAGGTTAGTATTTTGTGCGATTGTAGCACTCCTATTGTAGTCGCCTATTATTACGAAATTATAACAGAATTTGTTAACTACTTAATTATTACTATTTTTTGTCAACTGATTTCAGAGTTGTCAACTCCGATCCTCAAGACAGTACCTACATATATATGTTATCGTTTCATTAAAAAACTGTATTATTTTCATGTGATAAATAAATCATTTGTATTATAACATAGTTCACTCTGTTTCCATTTTGACTTCACTAGAGAAAAAAATTCTGTATTTGTAAAAGCTAGGGGTTGAAATAAAGAAAACTAATAGAAATAATACAATTCTCAATCAGTTAAATAGTTTTCTCCCCTCTCAAAAAAACTAATATACCCTCTCCTATTTATTAATAATTTATTATTTATAATCCACAAAACTATTGGGAATCTTTTAGTAGAAGAGTTAAATAAATGCGATATACCTATTTTACCGGCACTTATTGGTGATCCCAGTCGTGGGATAATCATTAATGCATCTACATGTAGATATAAGTCGGTACAAGTCGAAATGAAGTTGATATATTTTTATCTTCGAATTGATAGAGAAAATGAAAAGATAAACGCTTTTATCGACCTCGTATCGACTTACATCTAATGTATCTACAATGGCTCTAATGAGCCCAGGACTGTAAAAGTTATCAAGTGTGTACTTAAGTGCCCATTTCTTTTATCACGGGGAAAAACATGAAAACTCTTTAATTCTGCTTAACTAAACCTATAAAATGATGAGCATATAAGATTTATCTTTTCATTTCAAGTAAACCTATTGTAAGGATGCATAATACCTTTCATCGTAAGTAATTTCTATTATTACTTATGTAATTTTACTTTGCTGTTTCCAAATGTTTTTTTATCATTATTGATATCTCAACGGATACAGAGAAACTCTGAAAACGATTTTTTTATTATTATCTAGGCGTTTTACAGGGCTTATGACCTGTAAACGCCTAGAAATATTCCCTATTTCGTTTCACAGATACATAGAGCTTCTGTTGAGATATAAATCATTATTGATATTAGCCCAACTTGGGTATAATCCAGTAATTTGTCTACAAGCATTTGTACACGTTCGAAATGTTTTTTTAAAATTTTGCGTTTTTTCTACCTGAAACACATTTTAATAAATAATAGTGGAACCAACCTAATGTAATACATTATTATGTAGGCGCGATAAGCAACTTTTGGTCGACAATTGCATTTTTTTTAAAGTTTACTTTAAACTCATACTTTATACTACTACTACTTTCCCCCATTCGCACCCAATGGTGCATAGGGCACTGCATCGGTACACCAAGTGCCGTGTATATAGATCATTTTAAATTAAAATAGTATTTAGTAAGATGATCAGTCATACGCTCCAGTACCAGTTCAAGGTATCACACATGAAACATTAATATGAAAATCACGGAATGGAAGTAAATAGCTTATCTATGTAAACAAACATCATTAGTTTTTATTAATTTAAAAGTTTATTTTCACGTTCAGTTGTATTTTGTGATTTTTTGACTCAGAGCAATGTGCCCTGTGACCATAAATAAAATAAAAATAAAATACATGTACAAATTTCCAGTCATATTATTGCTGATTTACTCCATTGTAACACCATCAGAGCAATGGAAAACTAAATGGACACAATGTGGCCCGGAGTGAGCATAGAAAACATTTGGACGATAATAGTTATATTGATATAAAGCGTACTTCAGGTGGATTTTCATTGGATGTTGTTCAAAGTAAGCTTAAAATCTTGCTACCCCAAACGTTACATTTAAAAAAAATCTACGATCTTCTGTTTTATAGTATACTAACTAACTTTAGGGTGTGGTTTGGCCATCATTGATACTCTCTGGTACAGGTAGTTCGAATTCCTCCCAAAATGTATTGCCTACCTTCACCCATTCCATTCCGTTTTTGTCACCTGTTTTTCAACTAAAATTCAGTCTCGAATATTCGCTCAGCGCTAGCAACATTGACCTCGCAACATCCGTCCTTCTCGTGAACCTGATCTTCCTTCGTTCTATCCACCAAAATACCCTCGTGATACTCGCCATCCATCTCCAAGCTTCCCAGATTCCAACTCCCGAAACCCCCTCGACCAAAAGTGAGTAAAAGTGTGCTGTGCCCCTCGTTTGTGTCCCCGCCGCCGCCAGTTCGGCGTGGTGTTCCAGGGATTTCCAGGATACTTCGCTCTTCCTGGTGGTCCTTCAGCTTCATATCCCGCCCTTGTTGAGTCCAGCTCTGTAAAGTCCTCTTCCATTTCCGATCCTCGGTTCGGACGAAGTATGAGTCTTCAACGTGGCGGAACCAGGGTGGGTTATCTTCTATGTTCGCGCGCCTACTGCGCCCCGCGCTCCTGCAACTGCTCCCGGTAGTGGGTACGTTTGCGAACATGGAGCGTGCAGCGTTCGCAAACGTACCAGTTATAGTTATCGGCAGTTAACAAAGCCAATATTAACACATAAGACAAATATTCTTTGTAATTAGGAAGTTATTTAATGTGTTCGTAAAAATCGCATGGTGCTGATTGGTTCAAAGTTTTTCGCGCCGTAAAATCACAAGATAAAACATACGGTGACCCATATTTATTTATTAAATTATTTACGGTACAAGTAGCTTTTTTCATGTTAATTTTTTAAAATAAAAAATTAAAGAAAATTAATTATTTATAGGGATATGTATATACTCAACAGTACCTACATTTGTATACTGACTTTTTTACTGTTCAAAACCGTTTTTTATTATATTCTGTTCTTTTTCTGCTCATTATTTTTACAGTTATATTATGTTAAATTAAGAAAATTGCTCATATTTGTATCTGCAATAATTGTTATATATGGGGAAGCGGGTTTTGTCACGTGCCCTGTTATCCCCTTAAAGGAATAAATTGAATTATTTTGTTTAAAACGTTCTTTGATTGCACATCGTAATTTAAAATCAAATGTTAAATATAAAATTGTATATTTTCACAATATGGTCACCCTATCAGCATTGGCTTCCTTAAGTGCCGATACCTATACCCACTACCGTAACATAGTGGTTCATCTTGAAGGCGTATATTATCCAGTCCCGATCCTCACACTAAGCAAAAGTAAATTAAAATCCTACCCTTTTAAAGTAAAGTAAGCCTTGTACCTATATTATAAGTAAGGCAAATAATAATGCAACTCATACCTAAAAAAAGGAACAGGCAGAGATGATAGAACGCCACACCACTCTGTCCTGGCACACTTCACCCTTGCTTCCTCCACTTCCATACATCTTCTCATGTACGTTAAATATTTGAATCTTCAGATGGGGATATAAAAATAAATGGAATTATTGAAACTACTATTGAAGATGAAAACTTTCGTGTTTATGATGAAGGAAATGGAATATCAAAATATGTATTTGGAAAATCAAACTTAACAATTACCCCAGAGAACATACCCCATGGACATGCTATGAAAATAGTTTGGACGACATCTGCAAAAGAAAAGAACCAAGATTGTTATTCACTAGGTAAGTATCGTAAAAATTGTAATCGTATATATTTGAATAATAATTATTACTAAACGTCAAAAATAAAAGATTAAAACAAATTCGTTATTGGTTGTTTTGAAAATTTGTTAAAGGTGAAGATAATTGGTACGGAGGACCACAAATCAGGACTCAGCTTTGGCCAATAGAAAAGTTAACATTCAAAGAATATCCGTACATTACAAAAGAGCTTGATAACGTTGCAATAGCTGAACCGTATTGGTTCAGTTCAGCCGGAACATTCTTCTATGTCAGCAAGAAAGTCCCTTTGTTTATTGACCAAAATAACATGAGAAATAATTCCGTCTGTTTTATAAGTGAGGTCAAACCACCATACTCTGATAAAAGAAAAGAAAACACCCTAACTTATTACATTGGGGCATCGCTTAATCCGAGATTTGTTCACGAACATGTTGTTTTTGCCTTTTTGAAAAAGCCATCCGGATATCCCGACTATCGTATGACAAAGTACCCCATTTGGTCTACTTGGGCAGAATACAAAACGCTTATAAATGAAACAACAGTTTTAGAATTCGCAGAGAAAAATATAGAAAACAATTTTACAAACAGTCAAATCGAGATAGACGATTTATGGGAGACTTGTTATGGATCTTTTAATGTCGATACAAAAAAGTTTCCCGATATGAAAAATCTGACTGATAAATTGAAAAATATGGGATTTTAGAGTAACAGTTTGGATTCATCCATTCATAAATAAAGGCTGTGATCCTTGGTATTCTGAAGCCCTCCAAAAAGGGTATGTTAAGTAATTATTTCAATTTGGAAATTATGTATGTACACATTCTTCGCGATTCATCAAATATTTTTTGCTCTTTTAGGTATTTCGTAAAAAGTGAGAATGGAAGTGTTGATACACAATGGTGGAATAGCGCAGCCAATGCTGCTTCATATATAGATTTTACAAATGAAGCGGCTAGTGAAATGTGGACAGTTAGATTGCGAGATCTACAAACCAAATACGGTATTGATAGCTTCAAATTCGATGCTGGCGAAAACAAGTTGGTCACCTCAGGTAAAAACAAAAACGAAAATAGTGACATACGTTTATATCGAAGATGCTGAAATAAAATGAGTTCATAATTAATTAAACATGAAATTATTTGTTTTTTTTTCAGATTCCCTTGCAGAACGGAGAAGTAGACTTACAACCGGGACTTATTACGACGAGTTATGTGAAAACATGTTCTAAGTTTGGGCCTATGGTAGAAGTTCGCACAGGACAACAGTAAGTTTATTGCTAACTATGACTGTTAGTAGCATAAAACGTTCATTTATGTTAAACCGCTACATTTGACAAACAAATTAAGACGTCAAAGTATTTATATGACGTGAATTTCATAGTTTTTAAGATACCATTAGAGATGAAAGGTTTAAGCATTGGATTACGTCATATTATTACTATTTTTGTAGGCGATTAAATAAATTAACGAATCCAAATATTGGTCTATTTTTCTAAACAGTATCAAAGAAAAGAATTTATTTAATACCTTATACCTGCTAGTAAGAGACTGTTTTAATGCTTTAGAGCTGATTTTAATAGGATTCCAAGCTCTTTAATATTTAAATCTAACAGTATTGTAAAGATACATCTATTCTATAACTACTGTTCTACCATGAGATTTTTTCAACTGCGCTATTTTTTAGGAAATGCTTCCACGGGCTTACATTTAATCGTTTATCATCAAATTTAAGCTTGTTGTGGTATTTTCAAAGTCTTAGGTCCCTACGTATTTTGTAATAATTAAAAAAAATTAAGTTAAAGTTTTTTTTAAAATACAGAACTCAGCAGTTGCCTATTTATGTGAGGATGATTGACAAGGATACTCTGTGGACGTTTAACAATGGTCTGCCAACTCTAATCACCACATTACTCCAGATGAACTTGAACGGCTATCCCTTTGTTCTCCCCGATATGATTGGAGGAAATGGATACAATGAACGACCTTCGAAAGAACTCTTCATCAGATGGCTACAAGCCAATGTGTTTATGCCGAGTCTCCAATATTCTTATGTTCCTTGGGATTACGACGAGGAGGTAATATAATACCTAGTAATTATTGTATGTATTTTCCCAATTTCTTTATTGACCCTTCTTTAATTTTTTAACTCCCTGATTATTGATAATGAAAATATCTGAACGTACAATAATATATATATTATTTAATCCTCCAGGTTTCGACATTTTATAAATAAATAACATACATAAATAATATTTTCGAAATCGGTAAATCATCACGAGGATGTTTCCAGGCTATAAGGATATCGAGAAAGTATACAGAATTGCACGCAACATATGCAGATGTAATAATGGCAGCCTTTAAAAAAGCAGTAAGGGATGGAACTCCAGTAAACACTCCAATATGGTGGGCAGACCCTGATAATAAGGAGGCTCACCCCATCTGGGATGGTAAAATAAACTTATCTTAATTATAAATTATCATCTACGTTTTATTTTCATACCAGGCGCGATAATTTTGACAAGTGGACTTCCATGTATTTTCATATTTATTAATATTTGGTATCTCCATTCACATAATATACTTTAGTTTAAGTTAAGTTAGTTTAAAATACGTCAAAATGCGTCCCAAAGAAAAACATACATTTTCCATTGTTGGTTTGGCCATTATTGATATACTCTCTGGTGATAGGTAGTTCGAATTCCTTCCGAAATTTATTCCCTACCTTCACCAATTCCATTCCGTTTTGTCACCTGTTTTCCAACTCAAATTCAGTCTAGAAAACCCGCTCAGCGCAGCAACATTACTCTGACCTCGCAACATCCGTCCTTCTCGTGAACCTGATCTTCCTTCGTTCTTTCCACCACCAAATACCCTCGTTATACTCGCCATCCATCTCCAAGTTCCCAGATTCCGACTCCCGAAACCCCTTCGATCAAAAGTGAGTAAAAGTGTGCTGTGCCCCTCGTTTGCGTTCCGCCGCGCCAGTTCGACGTGGTGTTCCAGGGTATTCCAGGATACTTCGCTCTTCCTGGTGGTCCTTCAGCTTCATTTCCCGCCCTTGTTGAGTTCAGCTCTGATAAGTCCTCTTCCATTTTCCGATCCTCGTTCGGACGTTACCAGAGAGTTCTCATCGTGGCGGATCCACATGTTTTGTTGGAATTAAAGTACAATGAAATAAAAATAAAATGCACCAAAATCTCAAAACCGACGATGTGTGTCTGACGATATTATACGTGGGAGGGTTGAAATATTGATAAATATGTAGGTAAATTACAAAGTCGACTGGTCAATTTATTCACTCCCCATGTAGAGACATGGGGAGTTAGAGAACTTTATTATATATTAATAATAAATATTTATTTTATTTCACAAAAAAATCTTTTCGTTTTAAATATCATAAAAGAAGTAAAAAGAACGAAGATAATGTGAACGTCAATTTAATTGGTCGATGTTTTCCAATTTAAAAAATCTGCAAAAGTGTATGGATGGATTTTGTAGGCTTTTAAACGGTTAAAAGGTTTTGACAAACGATCAGGAAATTTGGAAATAGGATATTATTCGACTTTTCTGGATTATGTAAAAATTGTTGAACAGACGCTTATCGTCTGCTTAGTGTAAGCCAGAAGAAGAATTTCTTCTAAAGATAACTGGTTTACACTCAGCAGGCGACATTTCATAAATAAATATTATTTATTAGGTTTTTTTCATTTTCAGAATACCTTCTGGGAGAAAACATTTTAGCAGCTCCAGTTTTAGAGGAACATGCTGTAACAAGGAATATTTATTTACCAAGAGGAGTGTGGTTAGCACCAGAAACCAACAAAGTGTACAGTGGAAATAAATGGCTTAACAACTACCCTGCACCTTTGGATACCCTACCTTACTTTATCAGAATAACTAACAGAAATTAGTTAGGAGACGCCAAAGAAATAATAAAGTAAACCAATCAAGCACAGTAGGAAATATGAAAAAAATATGCTAAATTTTATACCTAATCAGTTTTTCTTTTATGTGATATTTTAATGTTCTTAAAAAATAAGATTTGAAATCTGATTTTATTTAGGTTGGCTTTTCTGTATACAAGTATTCTGTATAAGATACAAGAAAGCGGTGCGAGTCATTACAATATCATTACAATAGTTACTATAGAATGCAAGTTTGTTAAAGTAACCGAGAAATATTTTTCTCAGTAACTATAACACTTGAATTGGGTCAATAAGGGTTAAAAAATAAACACAGTTGCACTATATTGTCGATTTTTTATTACTATTACAAGATATTAAAAAAATACAAACGAATGTATTAAATTTCTTTCTCCTAATTTAAAATTAAAAATGCAAAATAAAACAGTTATAAAGCACTTCCTAAATTTGAAAAAATAACAATCACACCACTTCGCCTCTACAGGGTGTAACAAAACTCGATGTACAAGCGGGAAACCAGTGAATCTACATCATATTTGGAGTCAATTTTGTAGATTTTTTTTTTTTATTTGACCCTTAATTTTCGAGAAAATTAAGTATGAAGTAATTTTTTTTTTCGAATTTTCTTTCTAATTGTTTTCAAATATCATGTCAAATTAATTCTATCCATAAAGAAAACATAATAAAAAAAACGCGTTTTAATAAGAATTTGAGCCGTGAGAAAAAAAAAAAATTTTTGAGCTCAGATTTAAAAAGACACATTACACAATCGTCTCCAATTACGATGTAGATTCACCAGTTTTCGGGTTGTACATTGAGTTTTGTTACCTTGGACTCATATTTGTATAAAATTATTTACTGTTTTAACATTTTTAAAATTAATATCGAATTTTGTTTTCATCGAGGCGTTTCCCACGATGAGACCGCGAAACTCCAGAGGGTGATTATTCATGATTATTCTGAGAGAAAAAAAATCTTAATAAAGTTTTTCAAAAACTCAATTCTAATTTCTTAAAAAAATTATATAAAATATGAATTAAAAAATTCACGCGTGTAATTACCGTCCATTTTTGAACTGGCTAACACCACGTGACCTGCACCAATTTCAGATATGAAATTCGAATTTTGAATGTCCGCACAAGGTACCCCCCCCCGTACCAGAGCGGACCCCCACTCCTCCCCGCCCACCGCTAACCCGCCACCGCTAGCATTTCAAACAGAAGCCAGTATTACATAGTCGCTTTTTATTAATACTTTTTTTTAATTGATTATTAAAAATGCCCGGATCAAAAAACTTTATAAGGATTTTTTTCTCAGAATACCATGAACAATCACCCTCCGGAGTTTTTGCGGTCTCATCGTGGGACACGGTGTATATCGCTTATTTATTGACCGATAAAAAAATACGGGCATATGAACCATTTTTAAATTTATTAGCCAGTGAAAAAAAATCTCGACTTAAGCTCTGTTTGGTTTAAAAAGATAAAATTGCATTTCGGAAAATTGTCTTAGGTAGGTAAATAAATTTTAAAAATTTGGCTGTGTCGTCATTCTAATATTTAAACAATATTTTTTCAGTGTTCTTTTTAACCGAAGTCAATGCAAAGAATGCAAATTAATATTATTTAATAATGTCAAGTAAGTATACTTATTATAAAAAGCTATGTATGTAATTAAAAACTACATAATTTCTAATAAGAAAATACAACTACATAATTTCTAAATAAAGCCAAACTTGCTATTTGAAATAATTATAAAGATTATAATAATATAATATATATATTATTATAATACTCGTACATCTCATGGCCGAAGGCCACTTACTCTAATCATTTATTTGTGCTTAAAAGATTGATCAAAATCTTCACATTTAAAGTGTTTCTAATCGATTTTTATAGTAACATTACTAAATCAGCAGAACAATTTACACTTGACCAACAAACATCATTACTTGTTTTAAAAATTTAAAGATTTTACTCAGAAAATTATTAAAACGGGAGTTAGTGGTTTCTGCCAGAACGCCCACGATATTTACAATACAAAAAAAATAATAGTAAGACAGTGAAAAACAAACTTTTTTGACAAAGTGCTATTTTTCTCACTTTTTACTAAAATAAAAGTTGAACGTATTATTAAAAAAATTGAATGAAAATTTGGTGGCTCTGGATGTTTAGGAGGTTTGGTTGAAGTTGGTGGCAAAGCAGTAGTTAGTATCTCAGTAGTTAATTCTGGACCAATTGATGATGTTGGAGATGAAGATGTTGTAGTATATTCTGGTTCAGTTGTAGTTGGTGGAAAAGCAGTAGTTAGTATGTCAGTAGTTAATTCTGGACCAATTGATGATGTTGGAGATGAAGATGTTGTAGTAAATTCTGGTTCAGCTGTAGTTGGTGGAAAAGCAGTAGTTAGTGGATAGTATTTATCAAACATTCGGTTTTCATTATCATCAGGATTATCTCGTGATATTTCAATATTATCTATTGCAATGGATGCATTTCTGGATAGAAGTTCATCGCATTCGATACGAATCTGAAAGAAGATAAAAATTCAAATAAAAATAATAATATATACTGTATGGAATATAGAATGGTCGGCGCGATGTTTGGCTGACGTGACAGTTAATTTTTTTAATTAAAAGATTTCGTAGATATATTGAATGCTTTTAAAAACGTAAAAAATTACCAAATTTACATTATTAGCTTATACTAACAATTTTCCTGTGTGTAAACCGCCGAATTCGTATTCTATGTAAACATACAATCGTGCTTAAGACAAAAACGTGCAAAAGACAATATGTATATTTAGCGTGCGTTTTGACGGACTGTACAGTTTTCTGGACAAGAAACTGTACAGTTTTCTGGACAAGAAACTGTACAGTTTTTGATCCCGTGTAAAGTGCGCATAGTCAACTTCTTTATGATAAAGATAATATAAATTTTTATTTTTATACGTATTTATCGTTCACGCAAAATGTAGAACAAAACGCAAAAGGAGTGAGCTACCTCACCTATGTAGATTTACGATAGATAAACGTGAAGAGTCTTATAGACCAGTCAATATAAATATGTTTGTATGGAGTTGCAATTATTGCACTTCGGGAATAATGTCTGAATATAAAAGATAAATACTTGGAAAACATAATATATTAACAATTATCCCCATTTTCTAATTAGTTAAATTATTGAGTAATTGACCAACAAATCAATAAAATTAAATTTTAAGGGTGAAAAAAAATTAAAACTGGTGATTTCGTACATAATGGCTTTATTTAAAACAATTTAACTAGAGTGATGATAGTCCCCGGAAAAAAATATGGAGTACCTAAATATTTAATATTTTAAACCTCCCAAAGTGCGGTTTTCTTGAGATAAGTCTCGATTTATACACTTTGAAAGAAAAATAATACTGTTTCCGTGTTTTCATCTAAAACTAGGGATTTCTTGTATACCTTGGATATAAATATTAATTTTCACCTTTTTCATTTACATTTTTTGTTTGGCGTAAAAATTAATAGCAAAAACACATATTTACATATTTCTCTGGATTGTGTAAAAATAGCAACACTATTATGTAAAATAGCAACACTATTATGTAAAATATCAACACTATTGTGTAAAAATAGCAACACTATTATGTAAAATATCAACACTATTGTTTAAAATAGCAACACTATTATCTAAAATAGCAACACTATTATGTAAAAACCAATTTACTGAAGTGTATTTTTTGCAATCTAAAACCTTGAAATTTACTCGACTATTAGCTAGCTTCAGAATCTGTTATTATACAATTTTAATTAAAATTCAGGTCCTAGCTTAAAATCTTAACTAAACAACTATGAACTTCAGCCTTACAGATGAAACTCTAGTTATGATAACTATTTAATATTAATTTGAGTAATTTTCCACAGCGATACTTCATACTACCCCAATAGACCGGTGTTTGAAAGTTTGAAGCTCAGAGTTGATAAAAAAAAATACAGAAAATTGTTTTTTTTTCATTTATGCTTGGTTTAAAAAGTTAAACGTATAAATAAATACCTTTGCTCTGGCAGTTTTTTGCATTCTCATGGATGAAACCGTCCATCTTCTAGAATTGTCAATTTTTAATATAACCTGACCAATTATAACACCAGAGACGTTATCTGCAGCTAGCAATACAGCTATTGATGAATATGATGGATTTATTGTAAACAAGGTAACACGCACATAGTCAAACATCTTAACTTTGAAATCTGTTAGGTGCATACAGTTTGCAACGTCGCGTTTTGTAGTAACGTAAAAATCAGTAGAATTTACTGGCTGCACAATATCGGGAGAGACTGCATATTTTTTCACTTCAAACGCACTTTTGCCATTACACTCCCTAAAATATCCCAGTGTTCCATATTCAAAATCTTCCACATCACAGTTCTCCAGATACGTTTTCATACGTTTCTGCCTGGATCAGCAAGATTGAAACGATACCCAGAATCGATTTCAAATTGAATATTTTTAATGCCATAATGAAAAATAATTTCTCGTAAAGTTTATCAATACCTGAAATTAAATGACTAATCAATAAAACAAGACATTTGTCTCATGTTTTATATGCGTTAACTTTATGAGTTTTAAGCCATATAAGCATTATCTACTTTAAAAATATTATAGTCCCGGTTTATAAAAAATAACATCGGGTATTTAAGAGTTCTGGGAACGTAATCATAATTTTTAAACGTTAAATTTTTTGGGTGGTATATTTCTTACACAAAGCATATTACTTATAATGAATTATATTAAAAACTTAATCTTTAAATCTCGTTTATCCATTATCCGATTTACAAACAGATTGTATCGGTGGATACTTCATTTACAGAAAATTTTATGCAAATTTTATGTTAGGGACATTTAGAAAAACTGTTTCTATGTTCATATTTACTTGAATTGAACAAAAGAGAGAATATGAGAACTGTTAGTCATGATTTTGTCGAGTTCGGGGTGATTCAGTAGCTAGCTCAGATTAAGTTGAGTTGGGGATAATGTATTAGTACCTACATAGTTATCCCTGGTATAGATGAGTTCAGAGAAGACAAAAAACATAACACGGATAATCCCTAAAAACAAAGCAAATAGAGTGTAGATATTGGTATATTGTTCGTTTTTAAAAACGTAAAAAACAAATAACATATTTACATTATTGGCTTCATATACAATTTCCAGCAGTGTAACGTGTAACAGCTCGTGTCAAGATGCCCAGATCCCCCTGGCTATGTCAGGACAAATCATCGAAAGGGTCGAGAGCTTCAAATACCTGGGAGCGTACATGACAGAAAACGGCAGAGTTCAGAAAGAACTGGGAGTGCGGCTTGGAGTAGCGGGCGCCGCATTCAACAGTATGAAAGCTGTCTGGAGATCGGATATCTACTCGGTTAAAACTAAATGACGCCTTTATAACTCCTGCATCACACCTGTTCTCCTCTATGGCTGCGAAACGTGGCACCTAACCAGGGCCCAAGACAGCAGACTTCTGAGTTTTGAGAATAGGTGTCTTAGAAGAATTTTAGGTGTGCGGTGATTTGACTTTGTAAGGAACACAGAGGTGAGGCAACGGACACAGCTACCCTTGGTATCTACTGTCATCCGGCGAAGGCGTTGCGGCTGGCTAGGCCATATACTACGTATGCCTCCCGAGAGCCTTAACCATGCTTGCCTATTTTACAAGGCATCAGGTTCTCGGCGTCCTGGTCGTCCACTGTTGACAATTCGTCGGCAGTTTGCTTCAGAGCTGCGGGACGTGGACTTGACTTGGGAGGATGCACGGGAGCTGGCGGCCGATCGCTTGGCCTGGAGGCAGTTTGTGGATTCCATATGCTCCACATAGGGAGCGGATATGGTATGATGATACAATTTCCTGTGCGCAAACATGCGATACACATATTTAGCGTGTCTATTGACAGACTGAACAGTTTTCTGTCCGTGTAAAGTACGCATTATACATATAGATATTCATTCGCAATCTAATCGCAATATGTGCATTTCTGGATTGAAGTTCAAAACGAAGATAAAATCGATGTTTTTATATCAATAATCTCGTTTGAAATTTTTTAGAAAATCAGTTAGGTAAAGTTCTCTTTATTGCTGAAAACAAAATAAGCAGTTTATTAAAAATTTAACCAGAAAACACTAAAAAATTTAAAAATATTGAGGTATCTACATAATTACTGCAATAGAGAACAACATCAATAATGTTGGTGTTTTCAAAATGAGGTGTATTAAAATCTACGAATGCTATGCAAAATTATTGTCAAATTACTTAAAAAAGAATCAAAATATTTTTAAGGGAAATATGGAGGCCTATTTCTTTTTTTATCAATGAAAAAAATTAATTAAATTTAATGGGAAGCCTTTGCCGTTTGCCTTTGTACGTTTTTTTCAATTTTCTGGATATCTAAAAGAGGAATTGCTGGTTCATTAAATTTCTTATTAACACTGATTTACTTCGAGATTATGAATTTGTCACACGTAACTGAATTGGATAAATGAAGGAAGATTGAGAGGACTCACCCTTGGATTGCTTCAGGAGTTTTGTTTCACTTCACGTCACACATCAGCGATTCACTTTTTAAGATAATACGATAGTATCGGTTTAATTGTTTATTCTCCTGGCGAGAATAGTGATAACATATAATAATAACATATAATAAATTATAGCGGGCGCGAGCGGTAATTCCAATATGCGTTGAGCGATTTCCGATCAGCGATGTGTGCTGGTATCGTTCCGAGAGGACACTCACAGCAGTTGACACTGCACTTCTTGCAGTATGGTCCAATGGGTGCGAGGGAGAAGCTAGGGAACACATATGGTACACAAAAGGAAAGGGACAGGATACTCAGCTACGTGCGACCGAAAAAATTCAGCAAATCAACCGCCCAACCATGCCCCCCAGCTTGACAGGACACAGTCCCTTCAAAAAAAAAAAATATTTACATATACAAACCCCGAGTAACCGGAGGTTAAGCGTTTGAGTGACGAATGGACGCCTTAAATCATACTAACTAAATGGTCATAATGACTAATTAAACTAACATAAAAGAATAGCGAACAAAAC